>JAJOZX010000801.1:0-115000 GCA_023014485.1 Bathynomus jamesi
TGTTCATGGGAGGTTAATCGTCAAAACTTACGTTATTGGAGTGATGACAACCCGCACTGGATGAGTCCTTCAAAGACGCAAGGCGCTGGAAAACTGATGGTGTGGTGCGGGATATGGGGCAACACAATTGTTGGCCCTTTTTTCATTGACACCAATCTGAATGCCAAAATGTATCTAAACATGCTGCAAGACACAGTTATGCCATCCCTGCTGAACGAGGACGGGGGATTTCCAGCGTACTTTCAGCAAGACGGGGCGGGCGTCCCCCAATTACGGTATGTGTGGGCGCCAGTGTCTGGATCAGCAGTTTCCGAGTCACTGGATTGGCCGCCGTGGTCCCGTGGAGTGGCCTCCGAGGTCCCCAGAGCTCACCCCCCCCCCTTAATTTTTACTTGTGAGGGCACTTGAAGGCCATGGTGTACCAGGTGAAAATACAAAACACCGACCACCTAAAAGAACGCATTCATGATGCGTGTGCACGCATAACATCAGACGTGTTAACGTGCGTTTGCCATGACTCTGGGGAACGCATCCGTATGTGCATTCAGTGTAATGGTGCCCACATAGAGCATATTTTGTGACTTACAAGTGATTGCATAATAAAGTTACCATTTTGCCTATGTATGGAGACTTTGACTCACCCTGTGTGTGATATATATTATATATATATATATATATATATATATATATATATATATATATATATAGGGTGGGCCGAAAGTCTGGATCCCTAGGAAAATATTTATTTTAATACATAAATTACAACAAATGGTAAATACTTAAAATGAATATCAACTTTAACTCGTAATGCGTATCCGTGATACTGTACAGTAGTTCGTACTCCAGTATAAATACTCACATTTTTATTTCAGCCAGAAATGGCTTCGAATCTAACAGAAGACCGGGTAGAACGTGTGCTCATGTACGCAAGACAGGGCGCTACACACAGAGAAGTGCTACCGAATTCAATAGAAATCATCCTGATAAGCATCAGTAACACATGCGACTGTTGCAAGTTGTTTAAAACGTTTCAAAGAAACAGGAAGTGTACATGATCGACGGCGTTCTGGTTGTTCAAAAACTGCAACTGATGAAAATACCTCTGCAATGGTATGTGAAATTAACGAATAGTCCCAGTAAAGTCACAAGAAGATTATCAAATGAAACACGCATCTCGAGAACGTCAAATTCGAAGAATTATTAAAAATCATAAATTCCATCCCTAAGTGTCTCGATGTCAGAGGCCGCCAATTTGAGCATTTGTTATAATTTGTTGTTTATACTGGAGTACGAACCACTTGTACAGTATCACGGATACGCTTTACGAGTTAAAGTTGATATTCATTTTAAAGTATTACCATTTGTTGTAATTTATGTATTAAAATAAATATTTTCCTATGGATCCAGACTTTCGGCCCACCCTGTATATATGCGGTAGCTATAACTAACATTTTTGGTAAAAGTTGCTTAAAAATAATTTAAACCTACGTAAAAATTATTGACTGCCCGGTTAGGTCAACTGTACGCCCTTGACGACTGGTTAGGTTAAATCGTGATATCTTCGTTTAAACTAACAAAAATATCACAACTTAACCTCACCAATCATAAAGGGCGTACAGTTGACATAACCGGGCATTCAATTAATCTAACCAGGCATTCAATTAACGGATCACCTGAAGATCCGTCACCCCAGCCTTTTTTAGTTAGGTTTATAAGGCTAACTAACGAAAATATGACGACTTAACCTAACCAATCGTTAGGTCAACTGTACGCCCTTGACGATTCGTTAGGTTAGGTTGTGATATTTTCGTTAGTTAGCCTTATAAAGTTAACTAAAAAAGGCTGGGGTGACGGATCTTCAAGTGATCCCAATTGAGGGGTCGCGCGTCTAAAGATACCTAAGTGCCACCATAGGCGAAAACGTGTTTTTGATGGATATCACTATTTTCACCCTTCCTCTATCGCGTGGTTTGGGTTATAATGACCTTACGACACGAAGTATGATTGAAAACCTTATGAAACGAACTACTTTTTTCACTTCTCTCGCCAGCCAAAAGTTCACCCAAAGTTCGGCATAAGAAAATCAAAAAATTAAAAAAAATATATGGTAGATCTCTAGGAGCGCTCCACTTTTCAGTATTAAACACACTCATAAAACATATACCATTTGAAAGCTCACATTTTTCTGAGTCTAAAAATGTAGTAATCCAAAAGTATCAATAGGAAATAAAAAGTAACTAGGTTTAAATATAAAACCCTATACCGATCAATTTGTGATGCGTGATCTTTACGGGGGCTCCGCCCCCGTACCCCCGAGACGTAAATTATACAAATGATAATGTAATAGCATTCATGTTAGGTTAGGTTAGCGTAACAATTACCAAAAATACCATCTTACAACACAGACTGAAGATTTATAACTGAGCCAACCTTTATAATGTAGTTAATGACGTCACGCGTCAAACAATTAATTAAATCGTTACTTTTTATTTGCTATTGATACTTTTGGATTACTACATTTTTAGACTCGGAAAAATGTGAGCTTTCAAATGGTATATGTTTTATGAGTATGTTTAATATTGAAAAATGGAGCGCTCCTAGAATATAAAATATGAAAATCTATTCCAAAAACTCATCAACATCTTCATTAGAATACTTAGAACTAATTTAGCCAAAAATGAACGTTCTACTTCAATTAATAACAGAGATACTATTGCCAGAATATTGCTGAACTTTGGAGGCGATTTCTGGCGAATTTTAATTTTGGCGCTTAGGTACCTTAAGACGCGGAACCCCTCAATTAACTTAGTGTAGTGTATCATGCATGGCACCTATGTTTATCGTTCACGTATGTAATCATCTACATATTATTTACGATTGACAATAGAGCCTCATACTATCGAGTGTTTGGTGCTCTTCCAATATGTGCTCTACCTTAAAATTTACATTCCAATACGTGATCTACCTTAGATTATTCGGATTAGCAGCAGGTACGTTACTTAGCCTTATAAGGCTAACTAACGAAAATATCACGACCTAACCAACCAATCGTCAAGGCGTATAGTTGACCTACGATTGGTTAGGTTAAGTCATGATATTTTCGTTAGTTAGCCTTATAAGGCTAGTTTCACGGTAGAGCACGTATTGGAATATGGTAGATCACAGTTTCGCGGTAGAGCACATATTGGAAGAGCACCGTGTGTTTTCCTAATGCGGCTTTGGAACCTGTAAGCTGCAGAACCTGCGCGTAGTTTCCGGAGCCACTTCGAATAAATTATTTTCAATCCAATGGTAACTTTTGCATGTGCAATAAAGAGATGAAGGACGCCTCTAAACTGGAAATTTACCGGATCTTTTCCGTTTGGGGGCTAGCAGCGAATTTTAATGAAAATCGGTATACTAATGTAGTTTTGGTCAATGATTTCAAAAATAACTTTTTTTTGGAGAAATGTAAAATAAACATGTTAGAGCACTTTAAATAATTAATGTGTTTTGAACGAAATATCATAACTTAACCTAACCAATCGTCAAGGGCGTACAGTTGACCTAACCGGGCATTCAACTGACCTAACCGGGCATTCAACTGACCTAACCGGGCATTCAACTGACCTAACCGGGCATTAATTCTCGATTTTTTTCTGGTACTTTTACAGATCTGCCGGGATCCTTCAAAAAACGTATTCTTCGTAAAGTTGCACTGGGTATTTTTATCAAAGGAACACACTTTCCCTCATTTAGAGCACTTTTTCATAAACAGTAGCAGTTTGTGACTGTGGCTAAATTTAACACAATTCTCTGCAACTAGTTTAAGCTAGTTAAAACACACACTAATTATTTAAAGTGCTCTCACATTTGTTTTTCATTTCTCCAAAAAAAGAAAGTTATTTTTGAAATCAGTGACCAAAACTACATTAGTATACCGATTTTCATTAAAATTCGCTGCTAGCGCCCAAACGGAAAAGACCCAATTTACCTAAAGCTGCTATGAGTACAGAGACTTTTCACCTGCTAAGTGTAAACATGGTAAAACTTTTCCATATATCGTCTGTAGAGAGTTCTCAAATAAGTTCTACTACATTCGCTCACTCGTTTTGGTTTTAGGTTAAGACTTTAAAACTATACAAATATTTTCCAGTATTTCATGCTAGTGCGAAATATAACAGTTACGTGCACTTAACACATCTGATATTTCGCTGGTTCATCCTTTTAATTTTCTCTCCTGTACAAAAATGGATAAATAATAATAACAATAAATTTACCCATTTTACAAGTTCATTAAACATTAACACCCTATAGAGGCCTACAAACAATTTCAATTCAGCCAGTAAATACCTATAGAAAAAGGCTCAATAGTCTAAGATAGACACAAAAGAAAACTCACCTTTTCTTCTTTATCATGAATTTTAAATTTAAGGAAAGAAGCTCTTAAATAAACAAAAAGTGATGATCAACGCAGCAGTAAAATAAAGTAACTCAAAATGCACACACACACACATACACAAAACTATAAAATAACACGAAATCATGACACACCGAATGACAACACAGAATGCGAACGACTATTGGCTTAGCTCGATTGTAATGAAATATCTTAACCCTTTTTGGGGTGTTCCTATTCACGCCAAAAGGGGGAGTAACCATAGATAAAAGTAAAATTAAAAACTTTACATATTTACACAAGATTTCAAATGTATTATTTTATTTTCTCAAAAGGGAACACATACTCTTTTTAAGTGTACTAAATCACTTATAAAAATTAAATAACTTCAATTATATATATATATATATATATATATATATATATATATATATATATATATATATATATATATTTCAATTCCTGAAACTCTACTCTTTGAAAAAAGAGGGAGCGGTACACAATAAATACATGTGGAAAATACTCGAGGGTTTTGTCCCTAACCTTAGAAACGAAATAGAAACACCCTAGAATGAAAGAAGAGGCAGATTTTGTACTGTCCCAGCTGCGGTGGGCCAGGGGGACATGGAAACGAGGATGGAAAATACCCTCAGAATATGAAGCCCAAAACTTTTTAATGTCCTGCCCAAAGAACTGAGGAACCTCCAGCACACCAACCTGAATACTTTCAAGAACTAGCTGGACAGGTTCCTGTGTAAAGTCCCTAACCAGCTACAAGGGCAGGAGGAGAACGAAAAATAATTTCCTCCTCCACCAAATCCCGCAAATGAGGCGGGATGCTGCAGAGGTTAACCAAAGGTTAATCTTGAACCGTCATTCAAACCTTTATAAAATATCATGAAGTAAGCTATATACAGGGTGTCTCAGAATAGGCTTTATTCAAATTTACGAGGTTTACGAGTTGAAATGGTTTATAAGTGATGTTTAATTACAATATATGTTCGATAATTTTCAAATAATAAAATTAAGAGTATGTACAGTTAATCAAAAAGCTATCTTAACATAATTAGATTGAATGAAGCTACATTAGCCAATGGTGTCTCAGAAGTCGCGCACCATTGGCTAATGTAGCTTCATTCACTTTAATTATTTTAAGATAGCTTTTTGGTTAACTGTACATACTATTAATTTTATTATTTGAACATTATCGAACATATATTGTAATTAAACATCACTTATAAACCATTTCGACTAGTAAACCTCGTAAATCTGAATGGAGCCTATGTGTGCGCGACTTCTGAGACACCCTGTATACTTCGTGAAATAATTTTCATATATATATATATATAATATATATATATATAAACTGTGTAACACTGATTCTGTTTATATAGAATTTTTTATGTTTTATATGCATTTGTTGGGCGCTGAGTCCAAATCTGGCCTTGGTTGTGTGTATCATCAATGGTTTCAGAGATAATCCATTTTTCATGTTTTACCAGTATAATGTTATTATGGCGCAGCAATATCAGAATAATCAGGAATTGTTGAGAACAATCCGGATGTTCGTTGACAGTTCTTGCTCTAGAAATTGCCCGAAACTTCCACTGTGCTATATAAAGAAGAGCGCAGAGCTGAGAAGTCAGTAAGGTGAGCACACAAAGAAAGCGGTTGTTTGTCCAATGGTTGCCAGCACTGAGGTACTGTGTTTCTGTGCTTCTCTATGCTGACGATTTGAGTGTTATCGATCCTTTTTTATTGCGAACATTATTTCAGTGTTGTGAATACATCTTTTTTCTGGAATCTGTAATCTGTTGCAGATTTAATAACTCTTATCTCTATATCTGCAGGTTATGATTAATTAGGCTGACCATACGTACCGTTTTGAACGGGACAGTACCGTTTTGTATGGGTTTTTGTATGGGTTCTGTCACTGAAGAATAATTGTAAGCTCAATATGTTTATGTACTTACTTTTTCATGAATACAGAATATTACATAACCCCCGTCCCTTTTTTGCCATCCCAATGTCCCGTTTTTGTCTCAAGGAAATATGGTCAGCCTATAATTAATGTAGTACAGTTTGGTAAAGAGAATGGCAACTAGAGCTTGTAAACACTGGCCGGATATATTCTGCTACGTTTGTGGGTATTACATAGGCCCCAAGCAAGTATCGCACAAGATTGTGAAAGGCACCAAGTTCTGGATCGCGTATCGGCTCTATTTTGGTATGCCTATGGGTGACCAAGATAAGCCCTGGGCACCCCATGTGATCTGTGGAAGCTGCCGCTCCACACCTGAAGGGTGGCTGCGGGGAGTAGGCAAGGCAATGCCCTTTGCGGTACCCAGAATATGGAGAGAACCAAAGAGCCACCACGACGATTGCTACTACTGCATGGTAGATGTTTCTAAGTACAGGAAAGTTAAAGGAAGGCAGACTCTTCAGTATCCAAGCATAGCGTCGTCCATAGCTCCTGTACCACATGGCGAAGGTCTTCCAATACCACGTCCACCAGAACAGGTATCTATCCATTACTTTACCTTCTGTATTTACAGGCTGTGGGTTATTATGTGTCGATTTTTCTTAGTGCTGATGCTCTTCTACATATATAGCTATGCCTATATTTTGTTTCTTTGCTTTGCAAGTTGAAAATGAGGATGCAGCTAGCTCATCTGAGATGTCGGCTGGTGAGGACAGTCATGATGAAGAATATACAGTAACTTTCAGTACAAACCCTCACTTTCCAAATCAGAGGGAATTGGACGACTTAATTAGAGATTTGGGTCTGACGAAATCAGGGTCTGAGCTTCTAACCTCCAGACTCAAAGAGTGGAATTTGCTTGGAGAAGACTGCAAGAGCACTGTATACCGAAAGCGGCATGAAGAGTTTGCAAGGTTCTACGATGTCAATGGCTCTCTCTGTTATTGCAGCGAGGTTAATGGTCTATTCACAGCTATTGGGTTAACACATATACCCTCAGAGTGGCGCCTGTTTATTGACAGTTCAACTCCAAATTCGACATATTTTCCTTACTTTTGCTATTACATCATGGTAATTGTCTTTCAAGCGAGGGATATTGACATCATCATCTATTCCTATTTCAAGTAAATGTGTAAAGAGGTCCATGTCTTCTTCGTTATCTTCAACATTTTCCTCAAGGTTAGTGCAACTGACATTCTCTTCATCCTCATCTTCTTCAGTATCCGTTGTTTCATTATCTTCATCTTTTTCATAACTTACACTTGACATTCACTTCTTTTGTATAAAACAGAGGAAACAGCAAGATGAATACCATGGGCAATGCATTGCTGATGTTCAGGTTTAATTTCTCTCCAAACTTCACCATAACTGATGCGCCATCTGTCGTACATCCAATTATGTGTTGCTCTAAATTAAGGCCATAATCATTCAATTTTTTACTCACAATTTCCACTGTCCTTGTACTGTTAAGGCTTCCAATAATTTTGATTAATCCCAAGGACCAATGTTGATCTTCCTGATGAACATTTATATTCATATATCTCTTATTTTGGTTTGAGGTATTTCATCAAGAGTTAAGAAAATCGAACTCCTTTACTCACTAATTTCCCAAAGTGATCTTTTAGTTCAGCCATCTTCCTTGCATGAAATTTAACTATCATATTTTTTACCCCACCACATGAGGTTGGTGGATGTTTATCATAGTTATTCTTTGCTAAACTCTCTTGTATGAATTCACTTTTGGCAATAGAACTGAAACTTATTCCCTCAGTGCATGCAAGTTTTGAAATTTCTTCTTCAATAGATTTTTTACAAATAAATCCATCCAATGTCTTTTGCTTCTTATCAGGCCGATTTATAGCTTCCTTAATTTCAGTAATGTTTACATTATGAATTGTTTTCATATGGACTGATAATCCACTAGTTGAGCTCCACTGCACTTAATGGTCTTTTCACACCTCAAACATTCAGCTTCTTCATTATTTTTCTTAATAAAATAGTTCCACGCTAATGATTTTTCTTGACATCTTGACAAAAGTTTGAAGGGGTATATTAGTTTTAAAAGTTTTCTTCATATAAGAATATCGCAAAGTTATTTGTAAAATGTTTAAATCAGATAGATCTATTAGCAACACAACCTTCCTCTACAATGTTGAAAATCCAAGTGACAAATGTAAGAAGAAAGAACGATGCATTGGGATTTGGGAACGCGATGATTTGAAATCGTGTGCATACGTTTTTGAACGTATCTAATACGTTTTAAAACGTTTGAAGCGAAAAAATTGACAAAATACGTTACAGTTTAAAGCATTATATTAAAGTCTCCTAGAACACGATAAATCTGGTTTATAAGAATTATTATGTATAATAATATATATATATTTATGTCTGCAAAAGAGTTTTTGTTTGTTTTTGTTTGTTTGTATAACCTCTTTTCATGATCCATACATAATATAAATTTATAAAAGTTAGTGCAATAAATAGTTTTCTTGATAGAAAGGATAGAAAACGAAAAAAAGAGGTAACTGCAAAATACCCGAAACTTTTTTTTTCTCCGAATCCTCCAAAAACAGTTTATTTGCCTATCGGAGGACTAAATTGGCTAAATTTTACAATAGCAATTTTTGTCAATACCGAAAACCTATAATATCGGTATTATTTGTACTTCTTCAATACCGGTATTAATACCGGTATTTCAATACCGGTTTTAACCCCTAATAGCAGGGCTTCAACTGAGCACTATAAAACAGTTCAGTGGCCTCCACGTGAAGGACTGCAACCAGGAAAGTACAATGTACTCAGGGAACCTCTTGTGAAGCCTGACATAGTTCTGCTACCACCTCTCCATATTAAGTTGGGTCTAATTAAGCAGTTTGTAACTGCGTTAGATTTTGGAGGGGAAGTTTTCCAACAGATTCGGGTCATGTTTCCTAAACTCTCTGAGGCCAAAGTCAAGGCTGGCATCTTTGTAGGACCACAAGTCAAGGCGCTGTTGAATTCAAAGAACCTTGAAGCCAAGATGACTCCGATCGAAAAAGAGGCTTGGTGTGCTTTCCGTGATGTGGTTCGTGGGTTTTTAGGCAACCATAAAGCACCAAACTATAAGGAGCTAGTGTCAAACTTGATTAAGTGCTATGGCAAAATGGGGTACCGTATGTCTTTAAAATTACACTATTTGCATTCACATCTAGACTTTTTTCGTGATAACCTGGGCGATGTGAGTGAAGAACATGGCGAGAGATTCCATCAAGATATTCAAACGATGGAGAAAAGGTACCAGGGCCATTGGGATGCTTCCATGATGAGAGACTACGTATGGTCGCTGACCAGAAAGGATAAGAATGTTCATACGCGGAAGTCGCGTTCTTCAGTGCATTTTTAAGGAACGCACTCTGCATAACGAGGCTTGTTATTCTCTTATCGGTTCTCATGATATATATTATATCCTTTGCACCATTTTGGGTTTGTCAAAACAATTTTGGCTCAATAAACATCAATTTCCAATAGTGTTTTTATTTTCAGAAAATATTTATGTTAGCCTTCTTTATATACTTTGCCATATGAAAAGTGTGATAACCTATATTTTTGAAACGGTTGATGATAGAGCAAAACCAATATCATTTTTGGAATCAGCGCCCCGAAATCTTTAAGAAACGACAGAAAAATCACAATAAACAGAAAATATTTCAAATTTTGTTACCCAGTGTAATAGAGCCATTTTATTTTTGCGGTGGAGACCTTAGTCGAATAAGGAACAACAAGACTAGTCTATATGCAAACATTTAATAAATAATCAAAGCTTTCAACATATTCTAATGTCATCTTCAGTGCTAAAATGAGAGATATATATGAGGCGCTCCGGACCACAAGCTGCCAAGCACCAAAATTTTAAAACTGAGAAAAATGCAGTTAGAGTATGTCAACTCGCAAAATGTCATAACTTTTGAACCAATAACGATATTTGATTGATTTCAACCATATGTACAGGTCCACGATCTGCTCCCTGACTCACCCACGGGATAGAGGAAGGGGTGGGGGAATATAGTGGTGTAAATAGATCGAGAATCACTAGGAAAGTCGCAGCTCGAAACTGATCTCGCGGAGATAGGCGGATATCTTCAGTTTCCGTTTCATCAAAAAATTGTTTTCTTTTTCTCTCTTTGATATTCGGCGCGATAGCTTTGGTTGGTAATCAACTTTTTTTGCTTTATTTTCGAATAGCTCAAAGTCCTCCCGAAGGCCAAGCATAAATGATTCGAGCCCATCATACAGCCGTACACAGGTTGTGAGGTCAATTTCGACTTTCTGAAAATTACTACTAGTCTTGTCAAAGCGCTCCAGGATAAGGTTCCAGAAGACGCACATAAAAGCTATCTCGAATTCGTATTCCTTATCCCTGACTACACAATATTGAGGGAAATAAATAAATAAAAAAGGCCCACAATTAGTAATCAAGATGCTCACAGAATTAGTTCCCATATGACTATAAAATTCTGCTTGCACTAATGAAACAAGGCTGCCACATAATACCTGCTAAAACGTGTCTAAAGATTTAACGTGTTCACCAGACAAGCGGCAAGCGGCTTCAAGTTAGTCGTACGTTCGTTTGTTCCCCTGTTTCAGTTTTCTTACCAAACGGGAGAAAATTGAATCATTTTCCAAAGGTTTTATCACATTTTGTATGACGCTTAGATGATACTTTTTGAGGAATTTTTCTCAATTATTAGTTTCGCTATTCTATCCATTTATTTTTCAAGAAATTAATAAGTTTTTCATTTCGTTTAAAGTGCGGGGCCCTGAGCTATGGCCCACTTGGCTCTTGCGTTAATCCGCCCCTGGCAAGAACCTCCACAAAGGAACGCTTATTTAACTTTTTCTTTCTCGAAAATGCCCACCAAATTTTGTAGCGTCACTGAGCCTATAAAAATGCCAATCCACTTCACATCGCCCTCATTCATTCTCACTTGTTCATTGCGCAGTCCTTATTCAGCACTCACTCTTCATCTTTAATCTTCGTCCTGTAACTCCACCCGCTCTCCGGCCTTCGTCGGAGAGCGGCTCGCCGTTCTTCAAAACTCCATTCAAGCATACACGAAGATAATCATCTCCGTTGAGACCCACTATTATTTCATCCTTCTGGAAGCAACATCACTTCTGCAAGATGCAACTGGCGTCATCCGTCAGCTTTCACCTCACTCAACATTTATTCAATTCGACTTGCGAAGCTACGTTTCCTTTCACCAAGATCTCATCACGCAGTCTGGATTGTAGGTCCTTCCGTATTCAGAGTTATCTTCCTCATCAAAATCTCAGGTCTGTAAACCTCACGTAGGCTACCTACTTGGCCTACAGCGTTTTATTACGTCGTGATAGGCTATTCGTTTTCAACGCCTATAACTTCAACAAACTCTGCCTAACCGAATTAGGCTCTTCAAAATGTCCTTAATACCGTTTCAGTCTAACTCACCATTGCGACCGAAGTTAGGCCTATTCCGTTACAGTACCAATACCGTGCTTTCATTACCTCAGTTATTATTTGCTTAATTACTTACTGTTGTGTGTTCAGTACCGTATATCTCATTACCTTAATTAGTGTTTCTTGTCATTATTATATCCAGGGCCGGCGCAAGCCTTTTAACATTGGGGGGCATTTCAGATTTTGACATCCTTAAAATATTTCATACACTGGCTATCTCATGTTGGAAAATATTACTCCGAATATAATTTCCAGCTAACAACCTAAGAAACTGTATAATACACCCAAGAATCATTCTAGAACCTTTAATTAATGGACTAATACTGGTACGAATTACCATATATAAATTGATTACTATATTTTTTATTTCAAGCTCTGAACATTACCATTATATATGATTACAGCAATGATAAAATGTAGCAAAAGCTGATTCTGCAAAAACATTAGAAATTGAATTATAAAGAAATTTAAAGTTTGTGGTGAATCTACGTATAAGACGCATTATGAATAAAGAAATCACATACGAAATTTTAGTCTATTACACGAATAGGAACACGTGTAACGCAATTCTTCTGACAACAATTCAAAACAAACTTCATACTGATTCTGCATCGATATTAGAAACTGAAATGAGTAAAGAAAGCACACGAAATTTCAGTCTAATCCATGAATAGTAAGTAACACAAGTAACACAATTCTTCTAACAGTTCAAAACAAATCCCATACTTTCTAATTTTTGTAGACAAATAAATGAAGAAATGCCACACCTTAGTAAAAATAATAGCAAAAATAATATTAGTAATCTTAGTAAAAATAATCTTTACTACGTGTTATGGGCTTAACAATCTGTATATTTGACAAAAAATATTGGGGGGAGGGTCAAATGCCCACCCTCCACCCCAGTTCCGGCGCCCCTGATTCTATCACTTAACTCTTATCCTGTATAAGAATTATTCCTTATTGCTAATAATCATTCATTGTAATATTGCGCAAATTCAGTATAAATAATTGCTAATCATTGTGAAGAAATAATTATTTTATTTTTCTACAAAGTCATTTCTATCTCCTTATTAAATTTTGTTTGTCTGGCTGAAAGATCAAACTGGTGACCCAATATCATTTCCATTTTAATTCATATATTATAGTGAGCCTACCGTTGAGCCACTATATATATATATATTATATATATATATATATATATATATATATATATATATATATTATACTTTGAAATTAAATTGGAGGGCAAGAAAAACGTTTGAAATTATTTATTTCCTTTTTTGCTCTCTCGATTTCTGAGAAACATGATATGAGAGAGAGAGAGTGAGAGAGAGAGAGAGTTGCCTATTTAAAACATTTATTTTTTGTGGGCTTGCATTATCTGACCATATATATGTATACTCTTCTGTACCCATTATTGAAAAAATAACAAACAATAATTTCGGTCTGAAGTACTTTTTATAAATGCCTTTACCAGCTGCTTCACCACTTACACACAAAAAAAGGTTCACCCTTCTTACTTTTTGACCTGGGCAAAGGAAGTTCACTGCCTTCTCATATTTTAATTAATTACAGTATAAACTTGAGCATAAGTACGCACGAAAAAAAATATATATATATATATATCCATCTGTAGTGAATACTCTTATTTTAGTTTCAAGATAAATGTTAAATTTTACCGTCTTGAATTTCGGAATAGCTATAAATTCATTTTAAATTAGTTACCCATCATAATTCAATTGTAAACCACATTAATACTAATTTTATGTATACTGTATTATTTTATTGTATGTAAACATAATTAATTATATATCACAATTGTCAGTTAATTATTTATATTCAAATAATTATTTTAATCTAATACTATGTCCATTTTGCAAATAAATAATAGAAATCTAAGGGTTATATTTTCCATCCTTGGTATTGTCGCAGTTTCGCCTAACGGACTCAATACGGCTAGTGAGATAATCACTGGTTGGCACTTAACCAGCGGCAGTGCTTATGGCTACATCATCCAGGTTAACCTATACCGGATAGATGCGCTACGGTCCCAAGCCGTAGCTTGCCTAGGCCCAACGACGACGACGACGACGAAAACCAACAATTGGTGACCCCGGAGTTGGATTCCCCCCTTTTACCCGAACGACTAGGACTAGACTGTAACGTCGTTCGTGCCCATCACCCCCTTCACCCGAGCGACTAGGACCAGACTGTAACGTCGCTCGTGCCCTCTGCCCCTCACCCCTGCCCGTGCGCTCTGTGCCTGCGCTCGTCTCAACCTCCACTCCTTCGTTGGTAACTTGTCTTGCTTGTACGTCAGCAAGCATAGGAGAAGATGCCTGACGACGCTGGTGCCATCTCCCACTTGAGCGTAAAGCTCCCCGTCTTCTGGCCGGGTGATCCATTTATTTGGTTCCACCAAGTGGAATCACAATTCAACTTGGGAAGGATCACCGCTAGCAGGACAAAATACGATCATGTTTTGTCCTCTCTACCAGCGAGCATCAGCTCTGAAGTCCGTGACGTCATCGTGTCTACTTCACGAGTGAGGACCCATACAACGATCTGAAGTCTGCCATCCTGTGCCGCACCACTGTCTCCGAGCGTGAGAAACTACATCAGTTAATCTCAAAAGAAGAACTTGGAGACCGTAAGCCCACTCAAATGCTGAGGGCTATGCAGTGCGCTCTAGGCGAACGCGCACAAACCTTCGATAAGGACATCTTTAGACAGTTGTTCTTTTCTTGCAGAAACTTCCTCCATCAGCTCAGCGTGTCTTGGCCACTATGGATCCTGCTACTCCAGTTGATAAACTAGCAGAAACTGCCGACAAAGTAGTGGAGATTGACACAGCTCCGGTCAACAACGTGAACACACAATCGGAACTGGAGTTGAAAGTGGAAGAGTTAAGTCAACAACTCAACCACGTTTGTTCTCTGCTACAAAATCAACGGCAAAGAAGCCATTCTCGGTCAAGATTTACGAAGAGGCATCGTTCGAGTTCCGGGAAGATCTGCTTCTACCACTCTAAATTTGGAAAGAAGGCTAGGAAGTGCATCTCCCCTTGCAATTTTTCGTCGGAAAACCCCAGCAGCGAGTCCTAATGGCGTCTAGTACTCGCACTGCCAGCCTGTTATTCATAAAGGACAGGAACTCTGGTGTCAATTTCTTGGTCGATACCGGAGCGTCAGTCAGTGTATTCCCTCAAAAATCTGGTCATACGCACTCGGAATCTCCGCCTCTATACGCTGCTAACGGTTCACGCATACCCACGTACGGTACTCAGTCGCGTGGACTAAACTTGGGCCTTCACCGATCCTTCAAGTGGATTTTCATCTGTGCTCAAGTGCAGCATCCCATAATCGGCGCTGACTTCCTCCAGCATTTCAAACTCCTGGTGGATCTTGACAAGCGACGCTTATGCGACCAGGCCACACTGCTTTCTGTTCTTGCCAAACAGGTTGCCCTTCCGGACGCCTCGAACTCTGCACTTTCCCTCGTTCCCCCTAATTCCATGTACCAGTGCCTTTTCCAGCGATATCCAGGAATTCTTCAACCGATGCAGATGGGTGATACCATTAAGCACACCATTACCCATCACATTACAACAAAAGGTCCCCCTGTGTTTGCAAAACCCAGACGTCTTGCCCCGGACAAACTGAAAGCTGCCAAATCGGAATTCCAGCTTATGATAGATCTTGGGATAATAAGACCTTCCAAAAGCAGTTGGTCCTCTCCCCTACACCTGGTCCAGAAGAAGTCAGGAGACTGGAGACCATGTGGGGATTACCGGTTTTTGAATTCGACAACCATCCCGGACCGATATCCGGTACCAAATGTCCAAGACTTTACTTCTCTTCTCCACGGCAAATCTATCTTCAGTAAAATAGACCTCGTTAAGGCTTTCCACCACATTCCCGTAGAGCCTTCGGATATTCCCAAGACTGCAGTTTGTACACCATTTGGGTTATTCGAGTTTGTGAAGATGCCGTTCGGGCTACGGAATGCTGCGCAAACCTTTCAGAGGTTTATAGATGAGGTCACCAGAGGCTTAGACTTTGTTTATGCCTACATCGATGATTTGCTTGTGGCCAGCTCAACGGAAGAGGAACATAAGGAACATCTTTCACTCCTCTTTCAACGCTTAGAACAATACGGTGTTACTATTAATGCATCTAAGTGTGTGTTTGCACAGCCAACCTTGGAATTTCTTGGTCACACGATTTCGCAGCACGGAATTACCCACCTTCAGGACAAGTGTGGTGATAAAAAATTACCCTATGCCAAATAATCAGCGTGAGTTACGTCGGTTTCTAGGTTTGGTAAATTATTACCACAAGTTCATTAAAAACTGTGCCAGTGTTCTTGCTCCTCTACACGCTATGATCACACACAAACGCAAGGTAACGAAATTGGTATGGTGTAGCGATAGTTTACAGGCGTTCGACAATGCCAAAACTGCTATCAATAGTGCATTGTCTCTGTCATTTCCTATCAGTGATGCCCCCCTAACTCTGACGGTCGATGAATCAGATGTTGCGATCGGTGGGGTGTTGGAACAAACCATTAACGGTCAACAAGCACCCATCGCGTTTTACTCGAAAAAGCTGCAGCCAGCCCAAACGCGTTATAGTGCTTTCGGACGTGAACTTCTTGCTATTTACTTAAACGTGAAGCATTTTCAACATTTCCTTGAAGGCCGAGAGTTTTGTGTTTTTACCGACCACAAACCTTTGGTCACTGTCTTCAATAAAAACAGCTGTAACCACTCTCCCAGAGTCATCAGGCAACTCGATTATATCTCGCAATTTACCACAGATATCCGCCACATCAAAGGTGTCTTGAACACTCCAGCGGATGCACTTTCAAGAATAGAGATTACTTCTGTTACCCTCAGCTCTACACTGTGGAATGCTATTGCACAGGATCAAGATAAGGATACGGAACTACAAGACCTGCTCAGAGAAGACTCCACTCACTCACTTTCCCTCAAGAAAATGAGTATGCCAGGATTGTCTGTGCCCCTCTATTGCGACGTATCAACAGCTGCTATTCGCCCTTATGTCCCTCCATGTCACAGACAAGCAGTCTTCACGGATCTTCATAAGCCCTCCCATCCTGGTATCCGTGCTTCGCAACACCTGGTTACCTCTCGCTTTGTTTGGCCCTCGATGCGGAAGGATGTCAAACATTGGACCAAAACGTGCCTTGCCTGCCAGCGTGCCAAAGTCCAAAGGCACACCAGGTCCCCCTTTGACGCATTTCCGCCCCCATCCCAGCGATTTGAGGTAATTCATGTAGACATTGTTGGCCCTCTTCCAGTGATTCAAGGCCAACGTTATCTGCTCACCTGTCTCGACCGCTTTTCCAGATGGCCTGAAGCCATCCCACTTCCTGATATCCAAGCGGACACTGTTGCAAGAGCCTTTCTTCATGGATGGGTATCAAGATTTGGATTGCCGACAAAAGTCATCACTGACCAAGGTCGCCAATTTGAGTCTTCGCTTTGGAAGAAGTTTACCAGCTTGTTGGGTACAGTACATGCGCATACCTGTGCGTATCATCCGCAAGCTAACGGCCTCGTCGAACGCTTCCATCGCCAGCTGAAGTCATCCCTTATGTGTCACGAAGACTCCCATTGGATGGATAAGCTTCCACTCGTGTTGCTTGGTATTCGCTCTTCATTTAAGAGTGATCTGAAGACTACAGCGGCTGAACTAGTCTATGGAACAACACTGCGGCTACCAGGTGGCTACTTCACTGCAGGGGATAAGTCATGTGATCCTACGGAATTCGCTCAAACACTTTCCTCTCACATGCAGTCCCTTCAGCCTGTTCCCCCTCGATTGACTAGCCAACATAACATCTTTGTTTCCCCAGCCCTCCAGTCTTGCACCCACGTTTTCGTTCGTGTACCTGTCCCAAAACGGCCTCTCCAATGTCCATATGACGGGCCCTATGAAGTTCTCCGACGTACGCGCAAATCATTTCTCATCCAGCGCGGTTCCAAGGTCGACAAGGTTTCTATCGATCGTCTTAAGCCTGCGTTTTTGGAATCAACCTTAAGCGAGGTACATGTAGCTACCAAAAAGGTCCAGGGGAAATCTGTGTCGTTCGGAACTCTCTGAACTTCCTCTCTGGTGGGGGAGTGTGTAGTGAATACTCTTATTTTAGTTTCAAGATAAATGTTAAATTTTACCGTCTTGAATTTCGGAATAGCTATAAATTCATTTTAAATTAGTTACCCATCATAATTCAATTGTAAACCACATTAATACTAATTTTATGTATACTGTATTATTTTATTGTATGTAAACATAATAATTTATATATCACAATTGTCAGTTAATTATTTATATTCAAATAATTATTTTAATCTAATACCATGTCCATTTTGCAAATAAATAATAGAAATCCAAGGGTTATATTTTCCATCCTTGGTACTGTCGCAGTTTCGCCTAACGGACTCAATACGGCTAGTGAGATAATCACTGGTTGGCACTTAACCAGCGGCAGTGCTTATGGCTACATCATCCAGGTTAACCTATACCGGATAGATGCGCTACGGTCCCAAGCCGTAGCTTGCCTAGGCCCAACGACGACGACGACGAAAACCAACACATCCATCCATCGTGTTCTGCCTATCAGGCAGGTCCAACTCATGTGTTCCGCCAAAGTGTTCTATCCTGAGCTATCCTTTTCATCTCAGAGTAATTCCTGCCTGCCTTCAAATCATCCAGCATTGCTTTCCTTTTCCTTCCCCTCGGCCTTCTACCTTCATATCTACCCTCTATCACCTCCTTCAACAATCCTTCTCCTCTCAACACATGTCCGATCCATTTCTTGTCTCTTTCTCTCATCACCTTAATGAGTCTTCTTTCCTCCCTCACCTGTTGCAGTACTTCCTCATTACTTTGGTGTTCGCTTATCTTTAGCATTCTTCTCCAAATCCACATTTGAAAACTTTCCAGGAGTTTCTTTTCAAGTTTTCAGTTGTTTCCAGTGTCCATGTTTCTGCTCCATACAGTACCACACTCCATATCAAGCTTTTTACTAACCTTTTCTTCAGCTTCAAGTTGAGTTTACCTGTAAGTAGGCTTTTCTGTCTCTCAAAAGCTACCTTACCCATACCAATTCTAGATCTTACTTTCTTATTGCAATCTCCATTGTTAGTTAATAAACTTCCCATATATATATATATATATATATATATATATATATATATATGGGATGAATTTCACAATAAAACACGTGAAACGAATGAATGCTGCAAACCCACAAGGAAAAAGAAAAACGATTCCAAGGCCTTTCGTGTATTCAAAGCTACACCTCGTCAGGGAATGAAGATAAAAGGCGAGATGCCCATAAATATATACAACGTACAGGAAAAACAAAACAATTAGCACATACTTAACAAGGGTTAATGAGAGGCAAAAGAAATTTTAACATGATATCGTCAATTTTATACGTCCCCGTACTGTTAATTTTCAATACCTTCCAACTGTACTTAAAGCAATTGGCATTAATGTAATCTTTAAGTATAAAAATACTGTTAAATCACGCCTAATAAAGAATAGCCCTGATAATGTTGTTGGTTGTGTGTATTCGATCGGATGTACACAATGTAACTCAGTATATATAGGCCAAACCGGTAAAACGTTAGATATTAGGGTAAAACAGCATAAATATGCTTGTAGAACAGCTAATAATTCCAATGCTTTATTTAACCATATGTATAGATGTAACCATAGCATCAAGTGGGATAGTTCTAAAGCGCTTGTTAAAAACAGAGATATAATAGAAAGAAATATTCTAGAATGTGCATTTATTCATTTTAAAAACAATTTCAATAACAGTACGGGGACGTATAAAATTGACGATATCATGTTAAAATTTCTTTTGCCTCTCATTAACCCTTGTTAAGTATGTGCTAATTGTTTTGTTTTTCCTGTACGTTGTATATATTTATGGGCATCTCGCCTTTTATCTTCATTCCCTGACGAGGTGTAGCTTTGAATACACGAAAGGCCTTGGAATCGTTTTTCTTTTTCCTTGTGGGTTTGCAGCATATATAATATAATATATATATATATATATATATATATATATATATATATTAGTGGTGGACCGGATGTCAGTTTCAACATCTGCGGATATGGATTTTTAATTTCAATATCCGCGGATGCGGATGCGGATGCGGATATTTAGTTAATCTATCAATATAATATAGAATTATGAATATATGTCATAATTTTTCAAATTTCGTGATATTACTATTATGGCAGGCAATGCATAAGAATTAAAATTAATATTAATGTTTTCATTATGATAAAAATAACTTTCTCAAGAGTTTCAGCCACAGAAAATTCAATGAAACAAGTTTCATTCAATTTTCTGTTACCACGTATTTATATTTTGAGGTTTATATATTTGTTTGTTCATTAATAATTAATACTTTACATGAAATGTGCATGACTGGGCCTTATAAGCTACTTTATAAGCTAATTTAATTGTAAATTGCATAATTTATTAGAGGTAATATCCGCATAACATCCGCAGTCAGAAGTGAGGATGCGGATGTTAAAAATTATGCGGATATCCGGTCCACCACTACTATATATATATATATATATATATATATATATATATATATATATATATATATGGTCAGATTGTTTTCAGATTAAGTTACAGATAAAGTATGAAAAACTTCATTGTTTCGTAAGACGGCACTCCGCCCATACACCCATTCAGGGTATGAGCAGCTCACAGCATCTTTCCAAGTAGGATTGAGGGAATCAACACACTGACGAAACTTCCGTACGTAGTTGACCGCTCTTGAAAAAAGCAACTTTGATTGATCATACTCAAAGTATCATCCTTTGTGCGTACCATTATTACTGGTAGTTTGAGGATTGTCGGATACATTTGATAAATTCGTGAATCAGTTGAGCGATAATGAACTAACAAAAAAATTTTTCCATCACAATGCTGCAAGATGGCATACATCACGGTCACAGAAAAGTATGGTCCATATTCAATCCTTCCTCAGTAACCGAATCATTTCGAAAGATCTTTGGCCACTAAGAAAGATCGCCTCATCTCTATGACAACCAGATTTCTCTTTGTGGGGCATTAGAAAAAAAAAAGTGCTGCAAAAATCCTCAGTCCTCACACCGTAAAGACAATTCAAACTTAAAGTAGCCAAGAGACACAGAACCATATCTCGAAAACTTGCTCACAGAGACACTGTACTGCAGACAAGAATATTCTTGAAGAGTGAAAAATTCTTACGTCGATATTATCATAATATTGGAAAACAAAGTATACTGTAAATTCGATGATAGCCATATATAATCGAGCCCCTCTTAGGAAGAAGTGGCCAAGCGACAAAAGTTTTTAAAAAACCTGGAAAACGCAGTTAAAATTTTTACCAATTTGAAAGTGGAATAACTTTTGAACTTTTGAACATATTTCGACGAAATATCTTCAAAAGTTCAAAAGTTATTCCACTGTCAAATTGGTACAACTTTTAATTGCGTTTTCTGGCGTTTTTCCCTGTTGTCGCTTAGCCACTTCTTCCTAGGAGGGCCTCATATATAAGGTTTGTTGTTTCAATATATTGATCAGCAGTTTCATATGTTAACATATGAAGATTACACTGCACGCATGATTAAGCTGCAAAAATCGTTAAAAATAAACTATAAAGACTAATTATGAATACCGATATACATTGAAGGTAAATGAAGCAATAATTTATTAATACATGCATAACAAATTTGGTCTTTGAATGTGAATGATCATTCATTCACATTCAAAGAATGAATAATTCTTTATTTATTTATTACATGCATAAAGCACATACATAGTGCGCCTCGGTGGTGTAGTGGTTAGCGTCGCCAACTACGAATCTATCGGCCCCTGGATCGAGACCCGGTGACGGCAGCCGGCGCGCAGCAAAACCCAGCTGCTCATCCTTCCACACAATAAAGAAAGTGGTTGGTAGATAAATGGGTAGCCTAGTGGTCAAGATGCTGGGCTGCTGGTGGGGCGTGGTTCGGATTCCACGTTAAATTGTAGGTAATTACAACTGAAAGATGTAATCAAACAGACACATTTCGGATCAATCCCAGAATAGGCACCTGAAATCATTTTTAGGTGCTTAATCTGGGATTGAGGCAAAACACAGGTGCTTAATCTGGGATTGAGGAGAAAAAAATATAAACAGTTTTTAGAGATATAATTTCATTGTTTTTATCAATATTTGAAAAAATCAACTCTAACCTAACCTAACCTATATCTACACCAATTTATGTGGCAAGATAGATTTGCTTCAGATGGATTCAGAAACATTCGGGCTCATATTGCAGGAATTTATAATATCTAAAATTTTTCTTTATTCATTAAACCACTTTAAACCTTTTATAACTTTGCCTTTATTACATTTGTAATAAACTTTGTATAAACAATAAATTTTGTAATCATCAGGTTTTTTTTATTTAATTCCTTGCAAGGTGCCTATTCTGGGATTGAGGTTGAACGCAGGTGCTTCATCTGGGATTGAGGTATATCAGGTGCCTATTCTGGGATTGACCCCACATTTTATTTTCATTTACGAGTGTAAGAACAAAATTAATAACGTACAGTGGATAAATAAATATTTTGACTCATCAGGAAATTCACTCGTATCAGACCAGAAATAGGATGCAGTACGTTATTTAAGGAAGAAGCAGGGTATGACATAGAATTAATAAAACCTGTTTTGGGACTACATGTCTAAGTTTAAACATTATTGCAACACTCCTTGAACTCTCTGTTGAGATATAATTTACATGGTCATTCCACTGCAAATTCTTGTCTTGCATTGCTTTACAGCGATTTCAACAACATTTAGTTCAACGAGATAAACGCTTTTTATTAGTAAAAATTATGAAAAGTATATATTTCACTCTATTTATATGATATTCGACGAATTAGTGGTGAAAGATATAAATTAGTGGTGAAACATATACTTTCCAACAAGATGGAGCCCCTGCTCACAGAGCACGCCAAACTGTCACATTCCTTGCGAACGAAACACCAGATTTTATCGAACCCAATATGTGGCCGGCTAGTAGCCCCGATCTTTCACCACTAGATTATGGTGTTTGGGAAGCCCTGAAGTCCAAAGTTTACATCCCTGGTACCAATATAAGAGACATAGATGAACTACGCGAAAGAATTCTGCTCCGATGGGAGAAGGTGTCTCAACGATATGTAAACAGGTGTATTGATCAGTGGCGTCCACGTTTGGAGACCTGCGTTGAACAGGAAGGGGGACACATCGAGCAACTTCTCAATTAAGACGAACAATATGCTAAGGTAAGCATCTATGAAGTTTGGGAGCTCTAGTCCCCTTACTTTTTTTAATATGACAGTTTACCTCTAAGGGGTCACTTTTTTTTTACCCACCATATATATATATATATATATATATATATATATATATATACTGTGTGTGTGTATATATATATATAGTGTGTATATATGTATATATATATATATATATATAGTGTGTATATATATATATATATATATATATATATATATATAACGTAAAGAACGACGCTTGTATAGGAGATATGCCGCGCAAGACGAGAGAGAGAGAACGAAACAAATGAAAAAATGAGGTAACCACCCGGGAATCGAACCCGGGATCTTCCGATTGCCGGTCAGATGCGATAACCATTACACCATGGGCCTCACTCTTCCAAATGCCGTAATTCTTCTACATACTCGCAAAAACCAATGCCCCAAGGGGGCACCTCCCGCATGCCGTAACATTATATACATTTAACTGCAAACACGCAGTATAATTAACGTAAAGAACGACGCTTGTATAGGAGATATTCCGCGCAAGACGAGAGAGAGAGAACGAAACAAATGAAAAAATGAGGTAACCACCCGGGAATCGAACCCGGGATCTTCCGAGTGCCGGTCAGATGCGATAACCATTACACCATGGGCCTCACTCTTCCAAATGCCGTAATTCTTCTACATACTCGCAGAAACCAATGCCCCAAGGGGGCACCTCCCGCATGCCGTAACATTATATACATTTAACTGCAAACACGCAGTATAATTAACGTAAAGAACGACGCTTGTATAGGAGATATTCCGCACAAGACGAGAGAGAGAGAACGAAACAAATGAAAAAATGAGGTAACTGCGTGTTTGCAGTTAAATGTATATAATGTTACGGCATGCGGGAGGTGCCCCCTTGGGGCATTGGTTTCTGCGAGTATGTAGAAGAATTACGGCATTTGGAAGAGTGAGGCCCATGGTGTAATGGTTATCGCATCTGACCGGCAATCGGAAGATCCCGGGTTCGATTCCCGGGTGGTTACCTCATTTTTTCATTTGTTTCGTTCTCTCTCTCTCTCGTCTTGCGCGGAATATCTCCTATACAAGCGTCGTTCTTTACGTTAATTATACTGCGTGTTTGCAGTTAAATGTGTATATATATATATATATATGTGTGTGTGTGTGTGTGTGTGTATATATATATATCTGCGCCTCGGTGGTGTAGGTTAGTGTCCCTGACTACCAATCCATCGGCCCCGGGATCGAGACCCGGTGACGGCAGCCGACGCGCAACAAAACCCAGCTGTTCATCCTCTCACACAATGAAGAAAGTGATTGGTAGATAAATGAGTACCCTGGGTGGCCTAGTGGTTAAGACGCTGGGCTGCTGCTGGTGGGGCGTGGTTCGGATTCCACGTTAAACTGTAGGTCTAAGGTGGAGTGAAAAGCTTGACCTTCGTCAGAATTAACAATTCGGGTGGAAGCGAACCAAAGGTAACCAAAGGTGTATGGTATATTAATGAATCAATCCGTAAATAAAGAAAACAAATTCTTTATAAACTATTCAAACTTAAAAAAGAAAAAATAGTTTATTCCTGTTATGCACGGAGCGGTGTAATATATGGCCGTTAAGTCCCATGAAGGACAAAGAGAGTCAATTCATACTCAACGTAATGGATCTTTTCCAATGGACGACCCCACGGGATATAGCTGAAAAATTTTATAATAATAAATTTTTATATTCTAATAACGAAAATGACATTATTTTCCTGGCGAAATATGCGCAACATACGAAAAAAATTGTTTATACGCGCACTAGTTTGCATGGCGCATGACCGTTATCCAAATTATGTAGTGTTGTGCAGTGGGTTTTACAAAATAAAACGCGGATAATATCCTTTATTTATTAAAATTTGCAATATTTAATATTTTAATAAATAGATCTTCATTTGCATACCTTTTTTTCCATACGAACTCGCATAAACAGTAATTTTTGTTGTTATTATTAATGTTTATTTGTTGTCAAATGAATGCCTGGTTAGGTCAATTGAATGCCAGGTTAGGTCAACTGAATGCCCGATTAGGTCAACTGTACCTAAGTTGACCTAACCGGCCATTCATTTGACCTAACCGGGCATTCAGTTAACCGGGGGCCACACAGCAACCTTGTATCCGGGCGTCACGAGCGGTGTGAACTCGATAACGGTCATGCGCCATGCAAACTAGTGCGGTGTAAATGCAATTTTTTTCGTATGTTGCGCATATTTCTCCAGGGAAATAATGTCATTTTCGTTACATATTAGAATATAAAAATTTATTAGCATACAAATTTTCAGCTAAATCCCGTGGGGTCGTCCATTTGGAAAAGATCCAACGTGACTTCGACAACTTTCGGCGCCATCTACAAATGGAATTGCCTTCAGCATAACCCGTATGTTAAGTAAACCTATCACTACATAACCTATCATTATATATCATTACTCTTATATATAATAATAATAATTAAAAAAAAAATTCATAAATTTATGCTGTCTTGAAATTTTATAATTTTATAATCCTTATATTCTTATAATTTTGCTATTCTCAGTCATTCAAATTCTGCAATCGTTAATTTGAAGATTTTATAATGATCTAATTTTTAATTTAATTTTTAATTTTAAGTTTTCATAATTCTATAATTTTTTAATGTAGTGTTTCGCTTTATTGTAATGATTTTTATTTGTTAACATGATTTTTGTTTACTTTTAATGATATTTGTTATATTGAACTTATTTTGTAATACAAATTTTAGGTTTTTCTATACCGAATTTCCTTTAACTGCATAAAATGCCTCTGACTGACTCTCTGTCTCATTAGATCTAACGTAAGAGAAAGTCGAAACTCGAAACAGATTTTATATGATTTTTATTAAGTTAACTTTTGAAACACGGTAATTAAATGTTATTGTGAATTAAGATTAATACAACATTGAAAAAGAGATATTAAGTCGACCTAAGCTGACTATAATTAATGAAATTTACATTAAACCAACACTATGGAACAGAACACATCTTATGATCACGAATCTTAGCGAAAACCTATTTGAAAATGAGACGCAGATTGCCAACTGTAATTTTATAACTACTCTCTGGGCATACCAACTGGGATTTTAAAACATACCAACTGGGATTTTAAAACTCTCTCTCTCTCTCCTCTCTCTCTCTCTCTCTCTCTCTCTCTCTCTCTCTCTCTCTCTCTCTCTCCTCGAACTTCAAAGAAGCCTGCTTCGCGAAGATCAACCACTCCTGCATGTGCCGCTTTTGCGAACTCATGCGGTTTTACGAGAAGCTAGAGGAGAGGGTCCAGCGGCTCGAGTCGTCCAGACCCGCTGTTGGAGGTGCGGCGGTCACTGATGGGGCTGCGCCCTCCACCACGGAGCTCATTGATAGGATAGCTGCCATAGAAAGGCGGTCCAGCGATGGACTGGACAGGGCTCGGGACCGCGGAGAAACGGTAGAGGTGCAACCGGGGACTAGGGTACAAAATCAGTGTGAAGAATCGCCAGCGACCCACGTGGAATGCACGGAAACGCGGCGCAAGGTGGAGGGCGTAAAGAAGGGGCTGATAGAGAAGGGTGGGAAGGGGTCGATAGAGAAGGGTGGGAAGGGGGCGAAAAAGAAAAAGGGTGGGAAGGGGCCTACTGATGGCCCAAAGAAACCGAAGGATGTAGCTTCCGGTCGGGGTGGGTCGGCTGGTGTAACTGCGTCTATGGGTGGCGACGGGTTTCGAAAGGTCTCGGGCAAGAAGGCTGCGAAGCCGAAGCCTGAGACCCCAGTTGCCCCTGTCAGGACCTCCAACCGCTTTAGTCTCCTGTGCTCGAAGGAGGAAGACACCGTTTTGATTGGGGACTCGCAGATCAGGGGCCAGGAGAAGTACTTTGCTTCTGCAAACCGGGATGGGAGGAAGGTAAGGTGCTTACCTGGGCGGGGAACGGCGCACTTAAGGAAGGAGGTAGAGAAGGTGCGCGTGGCTAGTCGGAGGACTGCGATCGTTGTCCACGCTGGTGGCAACGACCTGTTCCTCAAAGGCGGGGGTAGGTCTTACAGAAGGGATCATCACCGAGATCATGTCTCTTGCGGATGATCTAAAACTGAAGACAGACAGGGGAATGTTAATGGGTATTTTACCGCGAATGAATGCCAGTGACCACGCGCTCAGTAAGGTCATTGGCATCAACGAGAGGGTGCAAGACTTGTGCGTCCCGCTGGGCGTGAGGTTTATTGACCCTTCGACGCATTTTCGGGTAGGTGGGACCTTTACCAGAGGGATGGTGTCCACCTCAATAACAAGGGTAAAGGTGTGCTAGGCGCGCTGCTCGACCGGCACCTATACAGAATGGTGAGGTCGAGTCCGGGGAGAGATGATGGGCCCCCACCGGGGAGGGATGATGATGAGCCGGTGGCGGACGTACCTTCAACTGAAGGGTGCGTCCAGGTACAGGTGGGTGACCCTCCTTCCACGTTGGAGGGGGCTCAGGCTCCTGCGGAAGTTGCCCCCTCGTTAGTGAGGGGCTCTTCAACTCCCGACAGCCCTGGCTGTTCGGGAAACGGGTCGTGCTAGGGGGCGGTCAGAATAGGGAAGGCTCCCTCCGTGCAATGCTTTTTAATGCTAGGTCGATTAGGAACAAGTTTTGCGAGCTACGGGCGCTCTTAGCATCAGAATACCAGGATATCGTTGCTATCACCGAGTCCTGGATTCATACTGATCGTAGGGACTACGTTGGGGAGTTCGAAATTCCCGGGTATAGAATGTTTCGCAAAGACCGCACCCGTGGGGAGGGGGGTGGGGTACTAATATACGTCAGGGACACGTTGAGTCCGGTTGACTGCCAGTTCCGGTCGGAACGGGAGCTGCTTGGCGTCGATCTGAACGTGGGAGGGACGACTATAGGTTAATCTTGGTGTACAGACCTCCGCATCTCCTCCTCGAGGAGGATACAGCCCTGTACACCGAACTCAGTAGCCTGCTAGGGGATAGGGTGTGTGTAGTTTTAGGAGACTTCAACTGTCGCGGCATAAAGTGGGAAGACAGGACTGCTGATGCTGAAGGGAGGAGGCTAGTTGACTTTGCTGATGAGAACTTCCTCACTCAGTGGGTCAATGAGCCTACACGAGGCGAAAGCGTTCTAGACTTAGTATTCACGACCGAAGACAACCTCGTCACTGGCCTCACCGTTGACGAATCGTTGGGCGGGAGTGATCACGGTCTGATTAGGTTCCGTGTGTGCGTCCCTCGGGTGAAGCGTAGTAACTCGAGAGGCAGTAAGCTCGATCTCCGGCGGGCGGACTTTGTTAGCCTCAGGGATAGCGTAGGTGAGATGGGGTTAGAGGTCGGCGGCGATGTTGAGGAGTGTGGAGTGCATTCCGGGACGAGTTTATGGTGCTGCAGTCTGCTGCCATACCCTCAAAACCGGTCACCCCTGCTTCAACGCAGCCTAAGTGGTTCAATCGTGACATCGCTTCGGCTATCCGAAATAGGAAAGTAGCGTATAGGAGGGCGAAGGCCAATCGTTCCCATGAGAACACTGAAGCGTATGTCCGCCTGTGTAGGGAAGTGAAGGCGAAGGTTAGCTAGCGAAACGTAACGAAGAACTACGGGTGGCAAGCCTCTGCAAGGGGAACCCTAAGGAGTTCTTCAGTTATGTTAATAGTAGAAAGCCCATTAGAAGCATTAGAAGCGGCGTTCTGCGGACCTCCGACGCGGACATCGCCAATGTGCTTAATGAGTACTTTGCGGGAGTGTTCACCAGGGAGGACACCCGCATCATCCCCGAGCCAGGCGTGAGGCACGAAGGTGCTGGCCTGGATAGTGTTCGATGTACCGCGACAGTCGTTGCCGATAGAATAGACAAACTGAGCGCGTTTAAGGCTCCTGGGCCAGACCAGTTTCTCCCCAGAGTGTTGCGGGAGGTGCGCGACCAGGTGGCTCCCCACCTGGCTACAGTCTTCAACAAATCGTTGGAGACGGGCCAGGTGCCTGGTGACTGGAGGGAAGCCAACGTGACCCCTATCTTTAAGAAAGGGGATCACGAAAGTCCAGGGAACTATCGTCCCATTAGTCTCACTTCAGTTGTAGGTAAATTATTAGAGGGGATAATAGCGGATAGGATCGTTGACCATTTGGATTCCTACAAGCTGCTTGGGGACTCCCAACATGGGTTTAGACGGCATAGGTCGTGTCTCACCAACTTGCTCGAGTTTTTCCACGTCATGTTGGTGAGTATGATAAGAGTAGGGCGATTGATATACTTTATCTCGACTTTCAGAAAGCCTTTGATAAGGTACCTCACCGCCGGCTAATGGCGAAAGTGCGCGCGCGGGTATCGGTGGGGAAGTAGGTAGGTGGATTGAAAACTGGCTGAAGAATAGGCGGCAGAGGGTTGTAATTAAAGGGGTTAGTTCGGGTTGGGCCTCGGTCACTAGTGGGGTTCCTCAGGGTTCCGTTTTGGGGCCACTGTTGTTTATCATTTACATAAATGATATCGACGGTGGCATCGTCAGTCGGATCGCCAAATTCGCTGATGACACCAAGCTTGGGGCCAATGTTGGGACGCCCGAAGCGATCGAGGAACTGCGTGCGGACCTAGGTAGGATAGGAGAGTGGTCCGAAAAATGGCAAATGCCGTTTAACTTGGGTAAATGCAAAGTGATGCACATTGGCTACGCCAATCCCAAGTCGGACTACTCGATGTTGGGGAGTAATATCGAGGCGACTGATTTGGAAAAGGACTTGGGTGTGCTAATTAGCAGCGACCTTAAGTTTACGAAACAGTGCGTAGAGGTGGAAAAGAAAGCCCAGAAGCTGTTGGGTTATATCAGGAGGCAATTTCAGTTTCGGAACAAGGAGATTGTGCTCTCTCTGTACAATTCCCTGGTTCGGCCGCACCTGGAGTATGCTGTGCAGTTCTGGTCGCCCACCCTCAGGAAAGATATTGAGAGGCTGGAGCGAGTGCAGGCGAGGGCCACAAAGTTAATCCCTTCCGTTAGGCATATGGGCTACAATCGACGGTTACGCGCCCTGAACTTGTTTTCGCTGGAAACTCGGAGGCTGCGCGGTCAACTGATCGAGGTTTTCAAGCTCTTACGCGGGTTCAACGATGTCGATTTTAGAAGCATGTTTAGTTTAAATGATAACCCAACTCGCAACAATGGTTGGAAGTTGGATTTGAAACGGTTTAGGACTAGTGTGTGTGGGAATTACTTTACGTATAAGATCTGTGACACGTGGAACAGGTTACCTTCAGAAGTTGTGAACAGTTCCTCTGTGGATCATTTCAAGAAAAGGTTAGACCAAATCTTGCACACTATTTGAGGGTGTAGAAAATTTTCCATGGCACCCGTTGCCATTGGTACCTCCTCGGTATGGGCCGCAAGGCCTTTTGAGGTACTTCTTTTCCTTGTAAATCTCTCTCTCTCTCTCTCTCTCTCTCTCTCTCTCTCTCTCTCTCTCTCTCTCTCTCTCTCTCCTGGTGACTGGAGGGAAGCCAACGTGACCCCTATCTTTAAGAAAGGGGATCACGAAAATCCAGGGAACTATCATCCCATTAGTCTCACTTCAGTTGTATGTAAATTATTAGAGGGGATAATAGCGGATAGGATCGTTGACCATTTGGATTCCTACAAAAAGCTTGGGGACTCCCAACATGGGTTTAGACGGCAAAGGTCGTGTCTCACCAACTTGCTCGAGTTTTTCCACGTCATGTTGGGTGAGTATGATAAGAGGAGGGCGATTGATATACTTTATCTCGACTTTGAGAAAGCCTTTGATAAGGTACCTCACCGCCGGCTAATGGCGAAAGTCCGCGCGCTGGGTATCGGTGGGGAAGTAGGTAGGTGGATTGAAAACTGGCTGAAGAATAGGCGGCAGAGGGTTTTAATTAAAGGGGTTAGTTCGGGTTGGGCCTCGGTCACTAGTGGGGTTCCTCAGGGTTCCGTTTTGGGGCCACTGTTGTTTATCATTTACATAAATGATATCGACGGTGGCATCGTCAGTCGGATCGCCAAATTCGCTGGTGACACCAAGCTTGGGGCCAATGTTGGGACGCCCGAAGCGATCGAGCAACTGCGTGCGGACCTAGGTAGGATAGGAAAGTGGTCCGTAAAATAGCAAATGCCGTTTAACTTGGGTAAATGCAAAGTGATGCACATTGGCCACGCCAATCCCAAGTCGGACTACTCGATTTTGGGGAGTAATATCGAGGCGACTGATTTGGAAAAGGACTTGGGTGTGCTAATTAGCAGCGACCTTAAGTTTACGAAACAGTGCGTAGAGGTTGAAAAGAAAGCCCAGAAGTTGTTAGGTTATATCAGGACGCAATTTCAGTTTCGGAACAAGGAGATTGTGCTCTCTCTGTACAATTCCCTGGTTCGGCCGCACCTGGAGTATGCTGTGCAGTTCTGGTCGCCCACCCTCAGGAAAGATATTGAGAGGCTGGAGCGAGTGCAGGCGAGGGCCACAAAGTTAATCCCTTCCGTTAGGCATATGGGTTACAATCAACGCTTACGCGCCCTGAACTTGTTTTCGCTGGAAACTCGGAGGCTGCGCGGTCAACTCATCGAGGTTTTCAAGTTCTTACGTGGGTTCAACAATGTCGATTTTAGAAGTATGTTTAGTTTAAATGATAACCCAACTCGCAACAATGGTTGGAAGTTGGATTTGAAACGGTTTAGGACTAGTGTGTGTGTGGGAATTACGTTACCTATAAGATCTGTGACACATGGAACAGGCTACCTTCAGAAGTTGTGAACAGTTCTTCTGTGGATCTGTTCAAGAAAAGGTTAGACCGAATTTTGCACACTATTTGAGGGTGTATGAATTTTTCCCTGGCACCCGTTGCCATTGGTACCTCCTGGGTATGGGACGCAAGGCCGATTGAGATACTTTGTGTCCTTGTAATTCTCAATCTCGGCAGTTAATATAAAATAAATTTCTAATTAATAATCACGTCAAATTACATTAATTAATAATCACATAAATTCCATTTATTACACGGGCTTATAATTTTATAATTTTATTTTCATATTCTTTCAAATTCTATAATCGTTAATTTTAAGATTTTTTAATTCTATAATTTTTAATTTAATTTTTAATTTTAAGTGTTTATAATTCTATCCTTTTTTTATTTTCAACTCTACAAATCTCAATGTGGATCCAATATATAATATCACGTTCCTACGTATGTTCTTGCTTTACTACAACCGCTTTTTATCTTATTTTTATATATATTTTTATATATCCTGTTGTGTATATATATATATATATATATATATATATATATATATATACACACACACACAAAGATCAGTAGAAAACTAAGAAACCGAGAAGATATAGGATCTCTACAAACCGACATGAACAGAATCTACAAGTGGACGGAAGACCACTGAGAAGTTTAACTGAAAAATTTCAGCCGTTACGGTATGGAAAAAGAGAAGACCTAAAATCCATGGAATATTATACCCCAAATGGACAGGAAATTCAGAGAAATTCTAAAGCAAAAGATTTAGGAGTTGTAATGACTGATGATGCGAAATTTGAAACACAAAATAAGATAGCAGTAAAAAGAGCAAAGAGAGTAACTGGGCAGATACTCAGAACCTTTAAACGAAGGGATAGGAATCTAATGATTCCTCTACTGAAAACACTGATCATACCCAAATTGGAATACTGCTCGGTCCTAATATCCCCATATAAAAAAGAAGACATTAGACAGCTAGAAGGGATTCAGAGAACCTTCACAGCCAAGATCAATGGGTGCAAAAAACTAAATTACTGGGAAAGGTTACGCGAATTAAACCTATATTCACTGGAAAGGAGAATAATGGAAAATAATGGAGAAACTAGCCCCTAATCTTACTCTGAACCCTGTAACTCCCCAAACAACAGTGGAAAGTAGAAAAGGAAGACTGTGTCGTGTTCCCAAATTAAAGGCGAGACAGGGAACATCCTTAACCCTGAAAAAAAATAGTTTTGTTGTGAGAGGACCAAAACTGTTTAATCAGCTGTCCAAAGACCCAAGGAACACGAATGGTGTTGCGGTGGACATCTTCAAAAGAAGATTAGACGCCTGACTCAGAACAATACCAGATGAGCCCGGCGTACCTGACTATGTGAGGTGGAGAGGGCAAGAAACCAACTCGCTACTTCACCAGGCCAACTCAAGAGGAGGGGCGACAAGCTTGACCTTTGTGAAATGAGGAATCATCGCACGGAACCTTTGAAAGGTTGGATCAAGTAAAGATAATCCCTCCCAACAGAAAAAGGAGGGACTATCTTTACTTGATCATTTCTTGGGAGGGATCATATGTACTTGGTAAAGTTGGTAATACCGCTTTGCCGCAATACCGCAATACCGCTTTAATTAAAGTCTTTGGATCAAGTAAAGTTAAGCACCCCCAACCTTTTTTAGTTAGCTTTATAAGGCTAACTAACGAAAATATCACGACCTAACCTAACCAATCGTCAAGGGCGTACAGTTGACCTAACGATTGGTTAGGTTAAGTCGTGATATTTTCGTTAGTTAGCCTTATAAAGCTACTAAAAAAGGTTGGGGTGCTTATCTTTACTTGATCCATTATAATAAATGAATTTTAATAAATTTTGTTTTCAAATAAATCATTTTTTAAAAAAAGATTCTCTTAATTTTTATCCTTATGTCAGACTGCTTCACTTTACTTTACTTTCTGGGAGGGATTTGCTTTACTAGTGTGACCTGGGAGGGATTATCTTTACTTGATCCGAAAGGTTGAAAGGTGCGCATATATATATATATATATATATATACCAGAGTACTTCAATAAGTATCCGCACTTTTTATTTTAATGATAATATATATACAGTATATATCGGGTGGCCACAAAAAACTTTACTTAATTCAAAGTTTAATAACTGCAACAATTCAAAACTTATGCGATTGAGCTTTGGCACACATTAACAGATGGTTATATTCTATAATTGCTGGAATTTTCAAATATGTAGGTTCTATAGTTTTGTTACAGTGAACAATTTAAAAGCATATGTCTAAAAATAGCATGCCGAAGAAAATGAATTTGAACTTAACAAAATTTACTTAAACAAATGGTCAATGTGACCACCTCCCTGTTGGTAAACTGCCCTCAATCGCTTCTTCCACGAGGAGATGCACTTTCGAACCTCATCTAAGGTGATATCCTCCCATGCTCTACTGATTTTCTCCTTAAGTTCATCTTCGGTGAATTTGTTTCTGGCTGCCGTAAACCTTCACCATGAGGGAATCCCATACTGAATAGTCCATCGGATTACAGTCGGGAGACTGAGGCGGCCATTCATCCTTTTTGATGAAATTAGGGGTCTCTTGCTCTAGATGATTTTGGGTCGCTCGGCTTGTATGGGCGGGTGCCCCATCTTGCTGGAAAATGTAGGCCTCATCAGGATACAGCTGACGACAATCAGGAAGTAACCCATTATCTAACAGGTTGATGTAGCGCTCAGAGTTAACTTTAGTTTCGTTTGTGGCAATAAAATGAATTCGTGTTTTCCCTTCCATGAAATTCCCGCCGATACCATTACTTTTCTGCTGAATCGTGAGGTTTCATGATAAAGCCTGGAGGGAGGAATGTCCTTTTTCCTTGAACCATAAACCCTGTCATTTTGCCTGTTTTTGGCCACCTCCAACGTGAAATCTTTTCGTCTGTAAACACAACTTTTTGCACGTCTTCAGCTGAGTAGCGTTCATATAGGGATTTACAGCGGGTCTTTCTAAGCTGTCTTACATTCTGATCACGCCGAGAAACTCGAATTCTCTTGTAGGCCTTCAATTTCAAACGTTTTACAATCCCTTGTACAGAGGAGCGAGAAATCCCAAGGTCGTACGCAATCTGTCTCTGGGAGCGATGAGTTCCTGGTGTATTCTCCTGGGATTGAATCAGTTCCTCCACGGCAGCCTTATTTCTTCTGTTGAAACACTTTTGGGCCTGCCGCTGCTGGGTTTTCTAGCTGTTGATCCAGTATCCTTTATCTTTCTTATTAAGTTATAAACACTTTGACGAGTCCAGTTCTTTGCGGGGAATTCTCGGACAATCCTATTTCCATTCCAACCTTTTTCCTTGACACATGCTTCTATGATGGCTTTATCACTTTTACTTAACGTCATGCTGGCGGGGTTTTAGCGGAAAAATAAAAGAAAGCAAATTCACATTAGGTTTAGCCTACGCCAGCGCGCGTGTCATACTACGCTACATTAGGTTTAGCCTACGCTAGCGCACGTACGTGTCAGATGCACACCAGGCATGCTATTTTTAGACATATGCTTTTAAATTGTTCACTGTAACAAAACTATAGAACCTACATATTTGAAAATTCCAGCAATTATAGATTATATGCATCTGTTAATGTGTGCAAAATCTCAATCGCATAAGTTTTGAATTGTTGCAGTTATTAAACTTTCAATTAAGTAAAGTTTTTTTGTGGCCACCCGATATAATATATACTCGTAATAACGAGCCAAACTGAGATATATAGGCTTATTTAGGCTAGCAACAGTATAGGCTTATTTAGGTTAGCAACAGTGTAGGCTTATTTAGGTTACTCGTCGCTGTCACATATCGTACGAGTAGTGAGCAAAGAAATCCACTCAAATGAATATCAGTCAAAAAATAGATCAAAGCATGTTACACCTCAATTTAGATTTTCGTCTCAAAATTATCCATTTTCAATGGACTGAAACTATGGAATGATTTAAATGCTGACATAAAAAATATTGCGAATGTAAGTTTGCTTAAAACCCAGTTGAAATCTCCATTAATAATGGAATACTAATAAAAATTTAGGATTAAATGCACATTACTATTATTTATTTATTCATTTCTCGTGTGTAATCTAGGATTAAATATACATTACTCTACTTGTTATTGTTCAGCTCTCGTGTCTAATACTGATTTCTTTGTATAGTAATGGTATCATACCTTCAATAATGACTCTGCATTTGTTTTATATCTATAATAATAATTTAAAATTAATACATATCCCAAATAATAATTCTTATTCATGATTTATTTTATATATTATTAATAATAATAACTATCTTTTATTTTTAATTAAAAGCCTAGTAAAGCCTAAAGCTTAAGAGACAAATTAAATAAAATAAATAGTCCAATTTCACAATTATTTATGTTAAAACAAAAACAAAAATTGTAAAGCTGATGTATTTGTTTTATCAATAAGGGTTATTCAATTCAATTCAACATTTAAACTATAACGCAAGCTTCCTTCACAACATCATAACTGCAAGTGGTTTTAAATTAACTGTTACAAAATCAACTAGACTGCATTGCATAATAATGACATTAGAAATTAGATTCTGCTGGATCAGATCCGGATTCGATCCCCGCTTGACTGCTGCACTTCGGGTATAATTATATTATTCGTAAATATCACAGATCACTTGCCTAAATACACCATGCTAATTACCCATTTTTTAGCAAAAGAAACTATAAAAGTTGACTGTAGATCTTACAGCTATAATAACAAATTAAAGTTCCTAAGAGAAATAACAGATTTTGACTGGACTAGAATAACCGAAAGTAACCATTACATTGGAACAAAATTTCAAGCATTTTGACACACTAATGGATATATTGAACATAAACTTTCCTCTTAAATCAAAAGTAATATTTAAAACTAAATACAACAACCAATAGATCACACGAGCACTCATTGTGAGTATAAAGCGCAATCATACTCTCTTCAAACTATGGAAAACTGATATTATTTGACCGAATAGACATAAAACAATTATTTTAACAGACTTAATGCAGTCATTAATTAAAAAAGAAAAAGCAGATCATTATTGTTCAGATATTTTGATGAATAAGAATCCAATCGGAAAAGGCTATGGAACACTCTTAAAGAATTAATTAACACGAAGAAGGTTAAAACAAATCCCTTGTCCTCCCTCACACAAGGTGGAAATACTTACAGTGACCCCAAACATAGCCAATTTATTAAACAACTTCTTTGTACATATCGACTTCAATACCTCGATCTCAATTACACACTCACTACCGACAAATACACGCCACAACCAAATCCAAACTCATTTTTCTTTGATCCAGTCCTACCATACGATATCTTTCTAGCAATAAAAAATCTAAAAAAATAATGATTCTGGCATCAATACAATCCCAGTAAAAATATACAAATTAGTATCCGATGAAATTGCAATACCACTCAGTAAGCTAATGAATGAATCAGTAACACTAGATATATATTCCCTGACAGCCTAAAGGAAGCCAGCTCGTGTGCCCTGTATTTAAGTCTGAAAACCCAAACACTCCTTCCAATTATCTCCCCATTTTCATATTGCCAACTTTAAGTCAAGTATTTAAAAATTCGTGTACAATAAACTTGCTAAATTCTTAATCAAATACGATATTTTAACTAAAACACAATTTGAGTTTAGAGATGGACATACAACAGAAGATGTTAACAAACACGCGATTAGAAGATGTGTATCAGAACTTAAACAGCAAAAAATACTCTGCCTCGATCTTCCTTCACTTGTCAAAAGCATTTCATACGCCTTTGCGTGAAGTCTTATTGAATAAACTTCACATATACGGAATAAGAGGAAATATCCCCGATTGGTTTAAATCATATCTATCAAATCGTCATCAGTACATCAAATTAAATGATAATTTATCCGACAAGGCGATGCTAACTAGTGGAATCCCGCAAGGATCTATTCTTGGCTCATTACTATTTCTAATTCACATCAATGATTTTCATCTCTCAACCAAATTAAATTGCGTACAATACGTAGATGATACCACACTTACTTCCCATCATAACTCAGACTTTCTGATTAATGAAATAAACGGACAATTAGAAAATGTGCATAAATGGATGTGTACTAATAAACTTTTATTGAACCTGACAAAGTCATCTTATATAATCATTACCAGAAAACATTAATACAAAGTGGCAAATAAAAATTGGGAATACTACTCTCGCAAGGGTGAATGAGATTAAAGTACTTTGCATTAATTTAGACAAAAAACTAAATTTAAAAAGTCGTGTACGACATATCAAATCCAAAATATCAAGATTTCTCTTCATATTATTTAAACTAAAAAAAGACCCTTCCTCAAAACACACTCCTTACTCTATATTATTCCTTCATCCATCCACATTTATTATATTGCAGTAGCTCAATGAAATATATACTTACTTTGGAAGTAATTCATAAAAAATGTCCGCGAACTCTCTCGAATAATGACAACAGACAAAGTCACACTTCCCCAAAGTTTAAAGAGTAAAATATTTTAAAACTAAATAACTTATACAAATTCAGTGTTGTTCTCGGTATGTTCAAAGTTATCAATAAAAATCAACATACATCACCCATTCAAAGAGCAGTCACCCCCCTCCCTACCCTCAAATACACCATCGTTATAACACCAGACTGCCCAGTGATTTTATACACAAACCTAACTATACAGTAGAAGCTGCGGGAAATGCACTCTCTTTCAAAGGAGTAGATATATGGAATGCAATTTCTATACATATCAGGTGGGCTTCATCACTAAATATGTTTCGCAAATCACTAAAAAAGCGCTTCATTAGTTCCTACTGATGTATAAGGTCACTGCTGCCATTTTTACCATCGTAACGATGTTCCTATTTTATAATCAACTATTTAAAATGTTAATTTCATTACACACTCTTAATTTCGTAATTTATTCCTTTTTATATTTGTTTATTAAGCTCCCTTTATTTTCCGCTAAATATACAATAAATCATTTAATTTAAAATTATATAACATTTTGTAAACTTTATATTGTATTTATTATTATTATTATTTTGTTATCACTATTACTATCACTTGCCACTTTCACTTTTTTAAGTAATACATACTCTAAATGCCATTAATTTTGCCTATAAAGCCTCCATGCTTCCGAGGGAATATTCAGATAAGAGTACCGCGAATATATTAATGTCATATCAAATATCTAAAAATCGTAAAAACTCTGTCACTCGGATTCTTTTCTGAAGAAGGTTTTTGAAGTTTTGAATTTTGAATTATTTTTGTCTCGTCAATTTTCAATTTCAGTTTGGGTCAAAATAAATATTACAATACTACAATTTACAATATTACGATCATTTTTAACGGAACATATTTATTTATTTTACCCGTGTAGTTATTAGACCTTTAAAGCTTTAGTATGTAAACGTGATTAATTATGATTACGTATAAGATAAGGCAAGATTTATAGTTATATATATAGGGTAATTTTTTAGGACACACAAACGAACTAACTTGAAGTTGACACGAGAAATTAATTCTGTTATCAGTATACAGTCAAACTTGGTCATTATAATAGTTATGAAACTTACGGTACTAAAGAGTTAATAGTAACTACAGCAATTAGACAAGTAATAGTAAATACAGCAGTCAGATATCTTTGATGTTGCGAAGGAGGTTAAACAACTCACTCAAACAAACAACCATACAGACAGACCTTAACCCAGTGCCTCCCAAACTTTTTCACACCGCACCCCCCTTTCAAAGAAGCAGCGATCGTACTACGCCCCCTCTCCCCAACCATACCTCGCTTTTCACAGTTAGTACTTCTTGGCAATGTTCCCTCTAAGGTGTGCGCGTGTGCGCGCGCACACGCGTTGTGAAACCCGCGCACACGCAAAATAAAATGCGCACAGGCTCAAGCGTATCATGACTCCATGAGTCACGACAGTAAATGAAGTAAATAAAAAAATATACCGTCACACAAGGTCTGACCATTTGCATCAACATACTCTATAGTCGCTCTTTTAAGTATTAACCCCTTCCGCCCGACTTCGCCGACGTCCGCGCAATTACGCAATACAGATTTTTTTTACTCTATGTATTTGCATTTTTTTCTTTTATACATTAACGCATTGAATATAAACCTTCTCTTTCTTATTTTTGCATAAAAACGAATATTAATTATCTCATAATTCATAAAAAATAAAATTATTTTTTATTTTATTTCTATTTTGTGAATGGATAAAATCATGTATTAATCTTGATAGTCTATTTTAAATTGCTAAATGCTAAAAAATTGTTTTGAGAAATGATAACTAAAATAGTCATTTTCAATTAATGTTATTTTTATTTTATTTCTTTATTTTGTTGAATTTTATTTTACTATTTTTTATTTTATTCATATTTTTAGAATCGATAAAATGTTTTCTTTTTTAAGAATATATAATATTGTAAACAGTTTTTTAATATCCATTTAATAGTACCGTAATGATCGAGCTATCACCTTATGGAAATAATATTTATTAAGTATTTAATATTTATATATATTTCATTTTGAAGATAATAGCGCTCAGAAAAGTTTGCACAATTTTTCACCATGAATCTAAATGTATGCACAACGAAAATTTCTTGCGCACACGGACTAAAAAAAATTAGAGGGAACATTGCAGTTCTTGGTCTTGCTACAAAATACGTACCAAAAATTCCTATTATGTGGCGAGCAATATGACAACCGAACTCAACAAAGCAGCGAGTTGGAGTCAATTGTTAACTCCATCTCGTCATCCTTACGACCCCTATTCTTGTGTGCAGTTGGGTAGTCATCTGCCTCTAACTATTTCCTCATTTCTTCCCCCTAAGGGGGGACGCTCCCGGCACCCCACAGTTTGGGAAACGCTGACTTAACCCTATATTAACATAACTTACTCGTAAATATGGTACTGTAACCGACCTTGACTGAATCGGGTCATTCCTAGTATCTGTTTTACTGATCCAACTATTTGTTTGGAAGAAATTAATACAAAATGAAACGGTATGGAGAAATGAATGCACAAAAGTGAATCTCTCTCTCTCTCTCTCTCTCTATATATATATATATATATATCTGTCTGTCTGTTTGTCTGCCTATTTATCTAGAATACAAAAAAGATACAGCAAAATAAAATTCAATAATAGCTAAGTCTGCTAAGACAAAAGTTTCAATTGTTCCTTTATACTTTCTTACAAATTATCAAATAAAATGTAGCCGAAACAGAAACTTTAATTATAAATTAAATACTAATTATTATGTACTAATATATATATATATATATATATATATATATATATAATATATAATTGATAATAACTATAACTATAATTGATAATGTACCACAACTATAATATCGGACCACAACATTATTGAAATAACAACCAATAGAAAAGCAACAGGAAAGGAAAGAACACGAACAACAGAAAGAAGCAAATTCGAAATTTTAAATTTTCACTCCAAAGCTATAAACTGGGAAGATGTTGCATCCAGCATCGAAGTAAGAGATTGGAAAACCATTTTCGAGGCCAAGACAACGGAAGAGATGCTAATGACTTTAGAGGAGAAGACGCTGGAAATTGTGGAAAGACATGTCCCAAAATTACAACAAAGAAGAAAGAGAAGCAGGTTCGAGAGACAAAACGAGTCATGGTTCCGAAAGAGAAAAAGAGTGACTGCAAAATTAAGTAACTGTAAAGATAGCAACATCAGAAAAATATTAAATGATAAACTGCAGAGTATCGATGACGTCATACAGGAACTAATTGAGAAGCATACAGAAAAAGAAGACGACGCTATAGAAGCGATAAAGGTTAACACAAAGTACTTCTATAATTTTGCAAAAAGGAAGTCGAAAAACCATGCGACTATCGGACCTCTGAAAAACGAGAACAGTGTTTTATATGATGATCTAACAGAAGTATTTAAAATATTAAGAGCTCAGTACGAATCATCTTTCAGTATCCCAAAAACTGACAAACTGATATGCGATAGGAACGCGTTCTTTGAAGAACAACTACAAGGGGAAAGTATAACGACTTCGACTTTACGACAGATGATATTACACAAGCTACGGGGAAGTTAAAAACACACTCAGCGGCAGGACCAGATAAATGGAATGCCACGCTGATCAAAAACTGCAAAAATGCAATTGCTGAGCCCCTATATTGGATATGGAGACGATCACTAGACACGGGAGAAATACCGGGCATCCTGAAGAGCATACTCCCAATATATAAAGGAGATCGATCCGAGGCCAAAAACTATAGGCCAGTGTCGCGTACATCTCATCTCACTAAAATATTTAAAAGAATAGATAGTTAGAGAGAAAATTTATGACTTTTTGGAAACTCAGAAAAAATTCAGGTACTTACGTGTTATCGGGTCAAACTGTTTATTATATATTTTTGCTCTCGTCATTTTCGTTTAAACTAACGAAAATATCACAACTTAACCTAACCAATCATCAAGGGCGTACAGTTGACCTAACCAGGCATTCAGTTGACCTAACCGGGCCATTCAATTAACCTAACAGGTTAATATTGGTTATTTCACTTAAATATCTTCTGATCTTTTCGTATTAGGCACTCACTGTCACATTTCGGGCAAGTTAATGATGAGAGAATAACGCCGTAATTGATAAAAACATCCAGTGCCCGGTTAGGTCACCTGAATCCCCGGTTAGGTTAATTGAATGCCCGGTTAGGTCAACTGTACGCCCTTGATGATTGGTTAGGTTAAGTTGTGATATTTTCGTTAGTTTAAACGAAAATGACGAGAGCAAAAATACGTAATAAACAGTTTGGTAGTCCCGATAATACGTAAGTACCAAAATTCAGTGACAACATGGGTTTCGGTTAGGCAGGTCATGCCTATCACAACTAATGGAACACGACAACAACATTATTGATGCACTTGAAAGTAATGAAAATTATGATGTAATATACACAGACTTTGCCAAAGCGTTCGACAAGTGTGACCATGGAATCATAATATATAAACTGAAATATATGGGAATAACAGGAAGTAGGGAAATGGATATATAATTTCCTTAGTGAGCGGCGGCAAGTCGGTACAGTACAAGGAGTATCTTCATCAGAATCAGAGGTCCTCAACTCAGTACCACAAGGAACAGTATTAGCTCCACTATTCTTCATAATCATGCTAACTGATATAGATGAGGACGTTACCAGAGACAGCACAGTAACATCCTTTGCCGATGACACAAAGATCAGTAGAAAAATAAGAAACCCAGAAGATATAGGATCTCTACAAACCGACATGAACAGAATCTACAAGTGGACGGAAGACAACAATATGAAGTTTAACACTGAGAAATTTCAGCTGTTAAGGTACGGAAAAAAGAGAAGACCTAAAATCCATTGAAATGGACAGGAAATTCAGAGAAATTCTAGAGCAAAAGATTTAGGGGTTGTAATGAGTGATGATGCGAAATTTGAAACACAAAATAAGATAGCATTAAACAGAGCAGAGAATAACGGAGCAGATACTGAGAAACCTTTAAACGAAGGGATAGGCATATAATGATTCCTCTACTGAAAACACTGATCATACCCAAATTGGAATACTGCTCGGTCCTAACATCCCCATATACAGGGTGTTTCAGGAAGAAAAGTCAATACTTCGGGAGGTGATAGTATCGGTCATTGTGAGAAAAAAAGTTCATATGAACATGTGTCTAATTCTGAATGGTTACGGAGATAGAGCTGTTTAAATCTGATGCGCGCGCAGCTCTTCCTCCCCCCGCGGTGGTCCCATTCAATGGCCACCAAGGTCTCCAGACCTCTCTCCGTTAGATTATTGTTTGTGGGGGTGGATGAAAAGTCAAGTTTACAAAAGAAAGGTGGATACACGAGACGAATTGCTCGCGCGCATTTTGGATGTTGCTGCCCGCATAAAGGAACGTCAAGATCAACTCAGACGAACAACACGCGATCTTCGCACACGAGTTGCAACGTGCATTGAGGTTAACGGTGGGAAAACGTATTGTAAACTAACAAATTTGTCATTTCTGTATCTGATACCATTCAAAATGCCAATGTTTAAACATTAAATGTTAGAAACAGTAATTGGTTTCTCTTTCTTGATTACCATTAACAATGCTTTTGTATTTGTAGATTCAAACAGCTCTATCTCCGTAACCATTCAGAATTAGACACATGTTCATATGAACTTTTTTTCTCACAATGACCGATACTATCACCTCCCGAAGTATTGACCTTTCCTCCTGAAACACCCTGTATAAAAAAGAAGACAGACAGCTAGAAGGGATTCAGAGAAGCTTCACAGCCAAGATCAAGGGGTGCAAAGAACTAAATTACTGGGAAAGGTTACGCGAACTAAACCTATATTCACTGGAAAAGAGAAGAGAGAGATACACTATTATTTACACTTGGAAAATAATGGAGAAACTAGTCCCTAATCTTATTCTGAACACTGTAACTCCCCAAATAACGGTGGAAAGTAGAAAAGGAAGACTGTGTCGTGTTCCCAAATTAAAGGCTAGACAGGGAACATCCTTAACCCTGAAAGAAAATAGTTTTGTTGTGAGAGGAGCAAAACTGTTTAATCAGCTGCCTAAAGACCTAAGGAAAACGAATGGTGTTGCAGTGGACATCTTCAAAAGATTAGACGCCTGGCTCAGAACAATTCCCGATGAGCCGGGCGTACCTGACTATGCGAGGTGGAGAGTACAAAAAACCAACGGTGCTACTGTAGTATGCGGTCTACCTACGATTCGGCGGTCTACCTTTTAATTATAGCTTCTTATCTTCTTATTATTTTATTATTAGGTTAATTGTACGCCCTTGACGATTGGTTAGGTTAAGTCGTGATATTTTCGTTAAAACTAACGAAAATATCACGACTTAACCTAACCAATCATCAAGGGCGTACTGTAGTATGCGGTCTACCGTTAAGTATGTGGTAGTAGTATGTTTAATTTCTTTAATAATTCCTTAATTGTGTAAATTAAATTATAATTCCTTTCAATTCATTTTCAATTCCTTTTAAATATTTTGAACGGTAGACCGCATACTACAGTAGAAACTTAACGGTAGACCGCATACCAGTAGAAACTTAACGGTAGACCGCATACTACAGTAGCACCAAACCAACTCCCTACTTCACCAGGCCAACTCGAGAGGAGGGGCGACAAGCTTGACCTTCGTGAAATGAGGAATCATCGCACGGAATCACCTTTGAAAGGTATATATATATATATATATATATATATATATATATATTCAATCAGCCAATTCGTCGAGACAGCTTTCCGAGTCGTACGTAATTATGGTATGAAATTAAACTTGCATTCAATAAAGATTACAGCGCTTCTGTTTACATAAATTATTTATCGTAAATTCGTTATAAATGAATTCGATAAAAGTTTTTCAGCACTGAATAAGTTAGAGTTTTAGACGAACAAGCGAACAGATGGCTCAAATTCACCAGCATACACGCTTTTTTGAGGTTTTAATGATTTTATATATATATATACACACAGTGGTGTAGTGCTGTGGGAACGCGTGGGAACGGCGTTCCCTTACTTTTTTTGGTAGACGGAACGGCGTTCCCTCACTATTTCAAATAAATCCGAACTTACAAATCTCTAACGTCATGAAATTTTAATTCCCACCCCTAGAAGAAATATGAGAAAGAATCATTAACTGTTTCATTTCTTTTAGCTTCGACTGAGGCAATGCTAGCCTATAAAGATCTGGTGAAACAGTCACCACGGCGTACCAGTTGTTAACTTTTTTTAGTTAATCATTCCAGTTGTTAGCTATTTTATTGATCGTACTGGATGTCGTATATCTAATGACACTGGAAATACTGCATCTTCAACCTTGGAATATATCCTAATATCCAGTGCATATGACCTCAAATATCCCTAAAATTGGTCAGATTTCAAAAGATTTCCCGGGGGCTTACAGTGCCCCCGGACCCCCGCTGTATGGGCTCGCCGCGCTCGCCATTGTACCCCCCGCATCTGAGTAACACTTTCAAAATGCGTTCCCTCACTTCTTTATTTAGCACTACACCACTGTGTGTGTGTGTGTGTGTGTATATATATATATATATATGGTTTTTCATGGTCTTATTTTAAGGAACTTTTAGAATTGGTTTTTAAGCAATGTTATTTTACTTTCAATAATAAAGTTTACCAACAAATTGATGGTGTTGGGATGGGATCACCCGTCGGACCTCTATCAGCTGATTTTTTTATGACTCATTTAGAAAGTGTAATTTTTAGACAATCTCCCACCCATTGTAAACCAATTTTCTATCGACGCTTCGTTGATGACTCGATAGCTGTTTTTGATAATGCTGTACAAGCGCAACAATTTTTTATATGTAATTTAAAAATAGCTTTTAAATTTCTTGTAATTTTATATGTAAATTTTTATAACTTTGAATTTAACCCTCTTCTTTTAGTCTTTTTAAAATTTGCTTTTAATGAATAGGTTTTATAGAAATTATTTTGTCTTGTTCACATTTATTTATTGATTCTAATTTCATATTGTTATTATCTAGCCTGATGATGAGCGTATTGCTCGAAACGTTGCGCATTAAAGAAGACTTTTCATGGCATTTACATTCCTCCTTGTCATTGGATTTCTCCTAAATATTAAATTGAAGCTTTGTAGAAGCAAACCGCATGACTATATATATATATATATAATATATATGACACAGAATCACATAACGGTAAGCAATCAGAAACTTTCATATTAGTATTATTATTATTATTATTAAACTTCCCTTTGTAGGTGAACTCTGTAATTTCTTCCTTATCACGCATAGCAATGGCTCCATCGATCCGACTATGTATGGCACTGTGCACCCACTCATATACAACTGGATTGAAAAGATTAGAGACACCATCGATTACCAAATTCGGTAGTTGTGGCCCTTTTGTATCGCGACTTGTGTAGTTAACCGTACATTCAAATTTAAAAATTGCTACGAAAAATTCGTGGCATTTGCCTGATGCACGTAAAATAATAATGAATGAGGAGGGCCAGAAACTAGAACGGTGCTAAGGCCAACTAACGCGTTCCCCGTTGCTCTAACTCCTGTATTATTTTTACGAGTACCATCGGGAGTCGGGCTACGTCCTAGCCAATGTCGTAACAACACCGCCGCTTCCCGTTGATCAGCGAAGTTAAGCGACATTGGGTCTGGGTAGTAGTTGGATGGGAGACCGTCCTCCGAGTCCAGATTATGTAGCGACCCGTGATTCGGATCCCACGTAAAGCTGCTGCTGTAGGTCCCCTTCGTCATACGACCTTAGATGTTGCGAAGGAGGTTAAACAACCCCAATCATTTATAACCATCGGGAGTCGAACCCCCGACCTGTCGAACCTCATTATCTTCGCTTAAATGTACATTACTCGTTTACTTATTTATTACTCGTGTCTAATCTAGGATTAAATGTACATTACTCGTTTATCTCTCGTGTCTAATATTGATTTGTTTGTATAGTATTCGTATGATGCCTTCAATAATGATTTTGTATTTGTTTTATATCTATAATAATAACTTAAGATTAATATATACTCTAATTAATAATTCTTATTCATCATTTATATATTATTAATTAATAATGATGACTATGATTTATTTTTAATTAAGAGCCCAGTAAAGCCTAAAGCTCATGGGCTAAATAAAATAAATAGTCGAATTTCAAAATTAGTTATTTTATGTTTAAATTATTGTAAAAACAAAAATTGTAAAATCATTTACTTTACCAATAAAGTTTATAATATATATTTATATATATATATAAACTTTATTGCTAAAGTATATATATATATATATATATATATATATATATCAACGTAAAGAACGACGCTTGTATAGGAGAACATGCCGCGCAAGATGAGGAGGGAGAACGAACAAATGGTGTAGTGGTTATCATATCTGACCGGCAATCGGGAGATCCCGGGTTCGATTCCCTGGTGGTTACCTCATTTTTTTCATTTGTTCGTTCTCCCTCCTCATCTTGCGTGGAATGTTCTCCTATACAAGCGTCGTTCTTTACGTTAATTATACTGCGTGTTCTTTGCAGTTGAAATGTATATATATATATATATATATATATATATAATTCAACTTTGCCTATAAGGAAACGGTGTTACTAAATGAAACACTCACGGAGACGGACTTCTGTGCACAAAGCTCATCGCGACCAGAACTATAAAAAAAACATAGTTTTGATTTATACAAAAAAGAAAGACACGTTGTCCAACAAGATATCTGTCGCGTCTACTTAGACACACTGGTGCGCGAGGCCAGAATGCAAAAATCACCAAGAGCAAGGTATTACGTCAAAACTGTGTTTTCCTTTTAATGTATCTGTAGTGTATTTAATTAAGTTTGTTTTTATTTTGGGTCTTATCCACTACGTCTAACTCCAACTTTGGATAATCTAACAACATTCTTCTTCTTCTTCTTCTTCTTCCGCAGCCTTATTAGCCCACTTCTATGTGGGGTCGCTGTTGCAGATCCTTCTTCTCCATTCACTTCTGTCTTCTGTCTTTATAATAAATTCCTGGACCATGACACTTCCGATTTGTTCGTCTCCAGGAGCACATTTCATATACTCGGTCTATTCGCTCCTTATTTTTAGTCCTCTAGTTTCCAAAGCTATTCTCCACCTCTCTAATTTCTCTCGCACTCCCTCTCTTGTTTCTGAGCACAACACGATGTCATCAGCAACCATCATGGTCCATGGAGCCTCCTCTATCACGTCTTCGCTGATCACATCCATCACAATATCAAAAATCAGCGGACTCAGCGCTGATCCCTGGTGTAGACCAACTCGTACCTCAAATTTCTCGGTCTCTCCCATACTACTTCGCACCTTCGTAGTAGCTCCCTCATACATATCTTGGATCAGTCTGACATACTTCTCAGGTACCCGCCTGTCTCTTAAACATTTCCACACTTCCTGCCTCGGGACTCTATCATACGCTTTTTCTAAGTCTACAAACACTAGATGTAACTCCTTTCTTCCTTCTCCGTACCTTTCTAATAATTGTCGAAGTGCAAATATTGCATCCGTTGTTCCCCTTCCTGGCATAAAACCAAACTGCCCATCAGAGATCGCTACTTCCTCTCTCAGTCTCGCTTCCACAATTCTTTCCCAGATCTTCATGGTATGAGATATAAGCTTTATTCCTCCGTAATTTTTACACTCTTGGATGTCTCCTTTCTGCTTGTAAATTGGTACAATCTAACAACATTAATCACCTTAATTATATATGATCACAGTAACTATAATAGTGATTACTTCTCGCTCATTGTCAATTCCATTCCCATCCGCGGTCCGTAAATGAATATTGCAGATTTGGAAAAGAGTAAAACGGGGGCTGTAGGGTAACTGCAAGCCCTGCATGTATTTTTTCTGAAACATCTAAGTTAAAGTGGGAAATGGGAATGGAAGGATTTGAGAATTGCCTCCTTTGACATTTTCAAGCACAGCTTTCTCATTCTTGGACGAGGAATGAAATGGGAATTAAATGATGAGAGATCGCTATGAAGGTAAACAGACTAGGAACATCTCAAGTGATTATATTAAGAAGTTTCAACTTAAAATAGGCTGAAATAATATATATATATATATATACAGGGTGTCCCAAAAAAAACTATATACACTTTATAGCATCATATATTTTATAATTTAAAAAAAAATAATATATTGTTATAGCAATTGCCAATGAAAGGTAAATTAGTAATCTAAGTGATCAAAATGTTATAGCGAGTTGTTTGCATATAAAATTTAATTAACTACGCCAAGTGCTCAAAATGTTCTCGGGCGGCATGAATGCACTTTTGAATGCGTCGTCTAAGCCTGGCCTTGTTTTATCAAAGGCCTTGTAATGGCGAAGCCTATGGACCGAATGTAGTCTAGTCACTCACTAGCTTGCTTCGGACTTAGCCTACGCACTCATTCCACGATACAAACTCTACAGCATTCAACTTTATTCAGTTCAGCAAAAGAACCCATGTTGCGTAAACGTTTGACACTGGAGCAACGAAAAAGTGTTCTGAAATGGTATTGGAAATTTGAGAATGTGTCCGAAGTCCAGCGGCAATGGATCCGGGAATTTGGTACAAAGCCACCGACACGTCTCGCCATTACAAGCATCCGTGACAAGTTTGAGGCAGAGGGATCTGCTCAAGATATGCACAAGCGAAGATCTGGACGACGCAAATCAAGTGCGAGTGATGAAAACTCCGTTTTAGTGTTGCAAAAATGTAATCGATCACCACAGAAATCAGTTAGGCAATGCGCCCGTGAGACCGGAATCAGCAAATCAGGTGTTCACCGGATTTTAAAGTCGGCAAAATGGAAAAGCTACATTCCAAGTCTGTTACACGCTATGACTGAAGATGACCCTGATCGCAGACTCGAATTTTGTGAATGGTTTCAGTCAATGGAAGCCGAAGACGTACAGTTTGCCAACAAAATCGTGTGGTCTGATGAAGCTACCTTCAAGCTGAATGGCACAGTAAATCGACACAACTGCAGGTACTGGTCACTTGATAATCCACACGTTTATGTGGATAAACATGTTAATTTACCAGGATTAACAGCATGGTGTGATTTATCATCCAGGGGTTTGGTTGGACCATTTTTCTTTAATGGGACAGTTACCGGTGCCGCATATCTCGACATGCTGCGGACAGAAATTATACCTGCAGTTCGGAAGTTGTTTGGAAACGACGACTTTTACTTTCAACAAGATGGAGCCCCCCCTCATTATCATTGTGATGTCAGAAGGTACCTCGATGAAACGTTGCCTAACCGTTGGATAGGACGAAGAGGAAGCGTTGAGTATCCTCCACGTTCACCGGACTTGACTCCACTTGATTTTTACTTGTGGGGTTACCTGAAGGATGCAGTTTATGGTGCAAGACCCGCAACACTCGAACACCTTAAGGATGCAATTAGGGAAAAGTGTGGGACCATCACAGCATCCACATTAGTCCATGTCTGCGAATCAGTTAGTCGACGCATTCAAAAGTGCATTCATGCCGTCGGAGAACATTTTGAGCACTTGGCGTAGTTAATTAAATTTTATATGCAAACAACTCGCTATAACATTTTGATCACTTAGATTACTAATTTACCTTTCATTGGCAATTGCTATAACAATATATTATTTTTTTTTAAATTATAAAATATATGATGCTATAAAGTGTATATAGTTTTTTTTGGGACACCCTGTATATATATATATTTTTATGTAAGAAGGAGGGGGCAAGGGTGAGCCCCCGCAAAATTGCCCCCGCAAAATTGCCCCCGCTCCTATATAAGGAGGGGAGAGCGAAAATCAAGGTCTCTGAGGCGCACGATGTCATTTATTATTTTTTTTTTAAATAAATTTTTCAAAGATTGTGTGTCGTGTGTAAAATCTGTAGTGAAGAATAAAGGGAGAAGCGTGTGTTTGAGAGCATGCTCGACTGCTCACAGGGTAGATGAGACACGGAAAAATTAGCCAAAAAGGACAGTGACAGGAGAAAGGGAGTTCTAGCACTCCCTGTCTCCTGCCAAACGTCTCTATCCCCCCCCTCCCGGAGTACACACCCATAGTGTGAATATTATTCTATTTGAACACGTATTTAAATCACAGTTCAATTAGCAGTCAATGTAATATCAGGTGAATTTCATTGGGTTCATTCTCATTGTCACTGTGAATGTAATCGATTACAATTAAAATTACATTTTTAGTTAGTCAATTACAATTGCAATTATATTTTTAGTTACTCAAGTACAATTACACAGCAATTACTTTTAAAAATTTAATTAATTACAATCAATTACAATTACAAATCACAATTATCCCATGCCTGTATATATATATCTTATTTTATCATGATAATGAAAATCTATCTATCTGAAAGATACCTTAATTAGCATTACAGATTAATTTTTTAAAAAAACATAAGAAACTTTGTTTTTAACATAACCTAAAATGTTCCATCCAGTTTTAAATTATTGTCTCACGGAATTTTGTACCAATAACATTATAAGAAGGAAGGGGGACACGCGAAGTTGTTTGCTTATCCAAGTGGAGCGCGACTGAAAAAGTTTGCGGACCACTGTTCCAAAGTATAAGTTTGCGGACCACTGTTCCAAAGTATGAGCTTCACGGTAGGAAAATATTTGTCTGCATCTCTTCTTATTTTCATTAATTGTATTTCTATTTTTAATCTATTTCTGCATTTAGTTTTGATTATGCATCTCGGTGGTGTAGTGGTTAGCGTCGCTGACTACGAATCCCTCGGCCCCGGAATCGAGACCTGGTGACGGCAGGTGGCGCGCAGCAAAGTCCAGCTGTTAATTCTTCCACACAATAAAGAAATTGGTTGGTAGATAAGTGGGTACCCTGAGTAGCCTAGTGGTTAAGACGCTGGGCTGCTGACGGGGTGGTGGTTCGGATTCCACGTTAAACTGTAGGTGTAAGGTGGAGTGACAAGTTTGACCGTCAGAATGAACAATTTGGGCGGAAGCAAAACCAAGGTTAACGAAGGTGTGTGTGGTGTGTGTGTGTTTTATGAAGTCAGGGGATATTTGTCTCAGGTAATCAACCGTGGCTCTAGAGTGATGACAAGGTGCACCATCTTGCTGGAAAACGAAGTTATCACCACATATTTGTCTAATATCTTGAAAATATGAAACAAGAACATGATTACAGTAATATTCCGAACCCATTCGTATTCCTGGTTCCACAAAAACTATCCTTGTCTTTCTGAGTTTTGAAAATGCTACACCGACCATTACACTAGGACAAGATCTCTGTGCTTCTCTTAACAACCTTTCAGGTGTTATAGCACGTTTCCTTGTGACAGTGGCATATGCACGATCATTCTGTTTTTTAATTTGTTTACTAACTGTAAATATTTTCTCATCACTAAACTATATCGTACGAACTGTGCGCGGTGAAAATGTAACGAGTAACTGTTGGCAACATAGCAAGCGATTTTGTTCATGAATGTCAGTTAAAGCTTGTGCTGAAACTCGTTTCTACACCTTCAAGTTTAGATCAAATTTTGCTATTCGCCGAACACTTCTGTCAAATATTCCGATTTCCATGGCTATTTCATTTGGCGTTAAATGCGTCCAGGTTCTTCTTGACTCAGTATTCTTGTTCCTACGAGATCGATATTTGCTCGTGTTCGAGCCGTTCTAGGCCTATCACTACCCTTAAGTAATTTTCGTGCTCCTCAACCTTTTTCTAACCAACAATTTTTCATTAACAACTCGTGTTCACGCGAATACTTTGGCATTATTTCGCAGGTTAAATCAGAAATATGGCCTAGTCCATGGTTTAGCAACTACTGAAATTTGGGACTAGCTATTCTTGGACTATAGCCTTGATTTCACGTTTTTTCGAGCGTTAGTACGTCTGTTTTGCTTACAAAAAAATACTTAGAATTGTTTAAAATATACACTTAAAACAGTGGCCTATTTATATATATATATATATATATATATATATATATATATAGCATCGCTCTTGTTATTTTCATTATTTGTATTTGTATTTTTAATCTAGTTTTGCATTTAGTTTTGATTTATATATATATATATATATACACTATAAAAAGGGAGTCCTGTCCGTCCGTCCGTCCTTCTATCCGTCCGACTATTAAGCGATTCTGAATATAGAAATAAATGCGCTTTGCTTTGTTTCAACTTTTTACTGTAGCGCGTTAAGATTTTCAATGCTGCGTTCTTTTCTAAAGTTTTATTGACCAAATAAATGACCCTCCAATTACTGAGGGTTCAATGATTCGGTCAATAAAACTATGGAAAAGAACGCAGCAATGAAAATCTTCAGCTTCACATCCGAATCCATTGTATCAAGATTTGGAAAGCTTAAGATTTTCATGGCTGCGTTCTTTTCTATAGTTTTATTGACCGAAAACTATTGACTCCGCAATAATTGGGGGGGGAGGGGGGGGCCTGCCAATTACTGAGGCCGAAAGCTCCAGCACCGCAGATCTAGCTAAATGGGAACGTAGGGCCCACTTTTGCTAGTAACCTTTGGTTAGCTTCCGCCCGAATTGTTTATTCTGACGAACGGCAAGCTTTTCACTCCACCTTAGACCTACAGTTTAACGTGGAATCCGAACTACGCCCCACCAGCAGCAGCCCAGCGTCTTAACCACTAGGCCACCCAGGGTACCCATTTATCTACCAACCACTTTCTTTATTGTGTGGAAGGATGAACAGCTGAGTTTTGCTGCGCGCCGGCTGCCGTCACCGGGTCTCGAGTCCGGGGCCGATGGATTTGTAGTCAGCGACGCTAACCACTACACCACCGAGGCGCATTAGTATATATAAAATGTAAACCCACAAGGAAATAAGAAAAGCGATTTCAAGGCCTTTCATGTATGCGAGAGTACAACTCGTCACCCCTGACGACGAGGTGTACTGTTGAATACACGAAAGACCTTGGAAGTGCTTTTCTTTTTTCTTGTGGGTTTGTATTATTTACTTATCCAGCGTCTTAACCACTAGGCTACTCAGGGTACCCATTTATCTACCAACCAATTTCTTTATTGTGTGGAAGGATGGACAACTGGGGTTTGCTAGGTGCCGCCTGCTGTCACCAAGTCTTGATCCCGGGGTCGATGGATTCGTAGTCAGTGACTCTAACCACTACATCACCGAGGCGCATATATATATATATATTATATATATATATATATTATATTATATATATATATATATATATATACACACCTGGTGGCCCATAATTCATGAACCGTAGGAATAATTGTATTGTTTTTCTAATAATTCTTATACTTTCTAATAATGTTTTCTCTTCTTTATTTTCTTTTTGATAAAAAAAATCGAGTGAATTGATATGTGGTGACCTGGGTGGCCATTCGATAGCTCCTCTTCGGCCAATCCATCTGTTGGGGAACTTTTTATTAAGGTATTTGCGAACTTGCATGGCAAAATGAGGAGGTGCACCGTCTTGCTGAAAAAATATGCCACATCGTTTGTTTATCGGTAACGTCATCCACGTAATTCAGCAAAAAGAAAATAAAGAAAAAAAAACATTATTCGAAAGTACAAGAATTTTTAGAAAAAAATACAATTATTCCTAGGGTTCATGAATAGTGGCCACCCTATATATATATCTATGTGTGTGTGTGTGTGTGTGTGTGTGTGTGTGTGTATAAGTGGGTGTAAAAGTGGCGCTGTGCTTTGTGAAAAATAATGAAGTCTTTGTTCTCTACCTTTGACTTAATTTATTGACATCTGCATCGTAAACACTGATGATATACTAATATATATATATATATATATATATATATATATATATATATATATTATTATCAATGTTTGTGACACATATGTTTATAGATTAAGTTCAAGATACAAGAAAGGTTCACTATTTTTCAGAAGGGGCTACTGCGCTGTATGAGCAGCTCGCAGCATCACTGCCGAGTATAGAGACGGTCAACGTATTTTCCGGGATTCACGGTAGGATCCGTGATAGCCTCCTGATTTGAATTACCACAAAGCCCAGGCCACAGTCGCCTCCTCCTTTATCCAGCTTTCACCTTCATACAATAGCTTTCACCTTCATACAATAGCTTTCACCTTTATACAATATCCTTTTATCTCACTATTTTCATCGCCTCCTCCCACTCTATATCTAGTCTAGGAACGACAATTTTCACATCATCAATTCACTTGATACATAGTCTTTCTTTCGTACGCTACCTTGTCATTCGCTTTTTTATTTTTACCATACAGTAGACTCCTCACCCATTCTCTCCACATAACCAAACCACCTCAACAAGCTTTCATTTATTCTCTTCTTCAAGGACCTGATCACACCACACACCTTCGCCTCACCTCTTCATTTCTCAACATCAATTCTTCTCGCTCCCACTCTACATTTCAAACTAACCATTTCAACTAATGCCATCCTAGTCATCTCACGTACACCCCATACCATAATCTCACTCCCGCACGACAAAATTGGCACAAGCATCCCCTCATGGATTTTTCCTGCGGCATTCACAAACAACCATTGCTTCTTTACCAATGCTCTCATGGCTCCACATACTCTTCTTTTTGTTTGAATTCTCACATTCACTTCGTTTGTACATGCATCATTCTTGCTGGTCAAATTTCCCAAATATTTAAAATCATCCACCACTTCCAACATTTCATACCTTGTATTATCATCCCCACCTAAAAATAAATAAATAAATAAATAAAACTTTATAATTAAAAATGTTTCGAATAAGTGAGAAAACGTCAATCTTGTTGTAGGATAATTTAAAAGAGTCAACAACAACAACAACTCTTCCGTTTTAGCTTAACAGTAATGTTTGAGGTTATTTAACCTCCCTCGTTACGGCTGCAAAGCAATGTGACGGAGACCTACATACTGTACGTCTTTACATAAAACCCGAACTACTACGGGTCGTTACATCATCTTGAGTTTCTTCGCGTCAGTAATTGTCTGATTAAAAGTCTAATAAAAGAAAAATAATGAAAATATCAGTCTTTCATTTTAACATAAATAATATATTTGACACAAGTCACGCTAATCATCGTCTTCATATATTACATTACAATAAAGTATATATAATATATATATATATATATATATATAATATATACTCAATTAATAATTAGTTAGCTTGTTATTAATGTTTGAAAAAATTAAATGGCAAAAGAAAATTTTTTACTTATTCAAAAGGTTGGTCACACATTTTCTGACGTTTGGAAGAAATGTGGAAACGAAATTAATAATTAATGAGAATAGATGAAGTTATTAACAAACCTTAATAACTTTGTTTACGTAAATTCATTTCAAGTGTAAATATATAAAAAGCGTATCCGTTATTTCGTTATTATTCGGCGTTAATTAAAAACTAAATTATGCATGGCGCATTTTTTTTTTCCAAATTGAAGTTGACTCGTATTCATTTACTCTCCGCGGAACTTTTTTTTTTTTTTTTTTTATGAGAACCTTTGCAATCCGAAGAAAGGTCTTTTAACAAAGAAAAATGACGAAGGTAAAGGGTGTACAGGGCGGATTATTCGCCATTTCACGATATCACCGTTTTCAATATTTTATCCAAAACGTAAAAATTTGAATCATCTCGCGAGTAGAGCTCTTACACGCGTCTATATAACATCATTTCTCAAGAACTTTGACTTTTTTGTGATCGATATCCAAATGCAAAAAGAATCGTGAGAATAAGCTTCTTTTTACCCTCGAGAAGTAACATCCTAATATTTATTCAGGTGATCGCAGATTCACCAATAAGCCACTAAATACCACTAAACCACATTTTTAGTCTAAGCACATTTTCAGTTCCGAAACGAGGTTGGAGGAGATTTTTCATGACAGAACGAGAGTATACGAGAATGCATGATTAAAACTGAGAAAAATAATGTTTCAGGCGTAAATTTTCATGAAGAAATTTATGCTGAATGTCTCTCTACATAAAAATCTTGACGGCAAAACGGAACGTCCATCAAAATGAAGAGAAAATTAATTCTGTAACTTAATATGAGCCGTAGGTGTACATAATTATAGTACGGTATCACTAAACACACAATGATGACAGCTCATTACCAAAAGCCGTTTATCATCATAACGAACTATTTGTTTATACATCCTGTTTATACATCAATAAACAGGAACAGTGAACACGCGAAACCAGTCTTGAACCTCTTAAAATTGTTAATTTTAACCAAACAGATAGGCGGAAGTTTGATTTCCAGTATTGGCATTTGTACTGATCACTCTTTTGGCCTTTCTCGGCCTAAAATCGGTTAATGGACCAATTAGAACAAAAAAATGTAGGTGACATTTACTACCAATACAATTAAACAGTTGGAAAAAAAAATATATATATATATGGCGCCTCGGTGGTGTAGTGGTTAACGTCGCTGACGGCGCGCAGCAAAACCCAGCTGTTCATCCTTCCACACAATAAAGAAAGTGGTTGGTAGATAAATGGGTACCCTAGGTGACCTAGTGGTTAAGATGCTGGGCTGCTGATGGGGCGTGGTTCGGATTCCACGTTAAACTGTAGGTCTAAGGTGGAGTGAAAAGTTTGACCTTCGTCAGAATGAACAATTCGGGCGGAAGCTAACCAAAGGTTAACCAAAGGTTATATATATATATCATCACACGAACATGACTTTTGACTCACCCTGTATACATGTCCGTTTTCTCATTGTATTAGTTTCTCGGAGGCACTAGCACCGAACCTCCAAATATCAGTTATGTTAGTATTGTCTTTCATTCTCTTAACAAATATAGACTTTACATGACAGAATAAAAAGTGCTTTATGACTGCTGCCAATATACTCGTATTTCGACATCGTGTCGTACGTTTTCTTATAAAAATATAAACGTCATCGCCAAAATCAGTTTCTAAGAAAACTATATAAAAATTTGTTTCTACTAAACCTTATATAACTGTTACTCGCCAGTTGCATTCATTACAGATACAATCTCACGCAGTGCTTGAATTTTCTTGGGAAGGAAGTGTGACATCTGTTTCGAGAGGAACATCGACAACTTATCAGGATGTTACATAATTACTTCGGTTATGTGGAAGTAATAACACAAACCTTTTGTCATACCTCAGGTGTTCATCATTTAAAAGATATATATGTATATATAAAATCGATATATAGTGCAGAAAAAAAATTAAATTGACATATATATATATATATATATGTGTGTGTGTGTGTGTGTGTGTGTGTGTGTGTAGATAGATAGATAGACATATAGATAGATAGATAGATAATGAATGGGTTGCAATTGTCTGAATCCGCTCGTGAACAAAGGCTGTGCACCTTTCCTTTATTCAGGCTTACCTGCATTCAGAGGAACCACAAACATGCCACAGATCAATCCGGGTTTCGGAACAGTCAATTTGAGATATACAATGAGTGCGGGGTATTTCTGCGGGGCGACTGATTACAGGCGGGCTACCGGATTTCCATGTGCATGTGCCCTATGTCCTATACGACTAACTGCATGGTGACTGTATTCAAACAAAATTTCTTTCACGTACCGCATGATCTCATTATTTTGTCCCTATCCCCTATCCCACCCTGCACAATATATATATATATATATATATATATATGGGCTACGTCGTGGCCAATGTCGTAACACCGCTTCCCGGAGATCAGCGAAGTTAAGCGACATTGGGTGTGGGTAGTAGTTGGATGGGAGACCGTCCTCTGCGCCCAGATTATGTAGCGACCCGTGGTTCGGATCCCACATAAAGCTGTAGGTCCCCTCCGTCATATGACCTTAGATGTTGCGAAGGAGGTTAAACAACCTCAATTAAAAAAAAATATATATATATATAGGTATATATATATACACCGCTCATCCCTCACAAAACATGTGACGTTATTTTAGATCGCTCCAGTAATGTTAGAATTTCGCCGTGAACGACGACAGGCTGGCCAGATCTATTTCACCTATTAATAAACCTGGTAAAACTTCCGTGTGTCGGTCTCTCTTCAAACGAAGGTCAAGCTAGTGGTCACACCTCTAGGCCTGGCCTGATGAAGGATCGAGTTGCTCTCTTGTGATCTCCATCGCACATAACCAGGCACACCCGGCTCATTTGGCACCGTCCTCAGCCAAACAGCTAGTCTTCTTTTGAAGATTTCAACTTTGATCCCTGTGACGTTTCTTTTTTGTGGCATGTTTCTGAGGTCGTTTGGAAGCTGGGTAAACAGTCTTGACCCTCTGACAACCAAGCTATTTTCCTTCAGTGTTGAGACTGTCCCTTTTGGGGCCTTTAGTTTAGAAACACTACACATTCTACTTTTCCTACTTTTCACTGTTGTTTAGATGTTAATTGGGTTTAGTTTGAGGTTAGGTACTACAGTAGTTTTTCGATCATTTATAAATTATTCTCTCTCTCTCTCTCTCTCTCTCTCTCTCTCTCTCTCTCTCTCTCTCTCTCTCTCTCTCTCTGTTGACCATTTGGATTCCTACAAGCTACTTGGGGAGCCTTCTACTTTTCTATCCAGTTTTCTACTACTGCTAGCATAGTTTGAAAGACAAAATTTTCCCTGGCACCCGTTGCCATTGGTACCTCCTCGGTATGGGCCGCAAGGCCTTTTGAGGTACTTCTTTTCCTTGTAACTCCTTGTAACTCTCTCTCTCTCTCTCTAGAGAGAGCTATTTATATATAGAGCTATTTATATATTCTCCACTTTCCTGTAAAATTTCCTTGGCTACTTTTCCAGGGTCAAGGTATTTTCTTCAACCTTTTTCCGTACCTGCCTCTGGCAGGGAGGGAGCGGAGGGTGGGGAGAGAGCCTTCTACTTTTCTATCCAGTTTTCTACTACTGCTAGCATAGTTTGAAAGACAAAATTTTCCCTGGCACCCGTTGCCATTGGTACCTCCTCGGTATGGGCCGCAAGGCCTTTTGAGGTACTTCTTTTCCTTGTAACTCCTTGTAACTCCTCCTTGTAACTCCTTGTAACTCCTTGTAACTCTCTCTCTCTCTCTCTTTTCTCTCTTCTCCTCTCTCTCTCTCTCTCTCTCTCTCTCTCTCTCTCTCTCTCTCTCTCTCTCTCTCTTTTCTCTCTTCTCTTCTCCTCTCTCTCTCTCCTCTCTTTTCTCTCTTCTCTTCTCTTCTCCTCTCTCTCTCTCTCTCTTTTCTCTCTTCTCTTCTCCTCTCTCTCTCTCTCTCTCTTTTCTCTCTTCTCTTCTCTTCTCCTCTCTCTCTCTCTCTCTCTCTCTCTTTTCTCTCTTCTCTCTCTTCTCTCTCTCTCTCTCTCTCTCTGTTGACCATTTGGATTCCTACAAGCTACTTGGGGACTCCAGCATGGGTTTAGACGGCATAGGTCGTGTCTCACCATCATGCTCGAGTTTTTCTACGTCATGTTGAGTGAGTATGATAAGAGTAGGCGATGATTAGAAGGCCTTTGATAAGGTACCTCACCGCCGGCTAATGGCCGAAGTGCGCGCGCTGGGTATTGGTGGGGAAGTAGGTAGGTGGATTGGAAACTGGCGAAAAATGCCACAAAGTTAATCCCTTTCGTTAGGCATATGGGCTACAATCGACTCTTACGTGACGCGGGTTCAAGATGTCAATTTTAGAAGCATGTTTAGTTCAAATGATAACCCAACTCGCAACAATGGTTAGAAGTTGGATTTGAAATGATTTAGGACTAGTATATGTGGGAATTACTTTAACATGTTGATAGTTTAAGATTAAAACATAAGAAAACTCTGCAGGAGTTCGCTTGCACGGTGTTTCTGTGAGCAAGCTAAATATAGAGCTATTTATATATTCTCCACTTTCCTGTAAAATTTCCTTGGCTACTTTTCCAGGGTCAAGGTATTTTCTTCAACCTTTTTCCGTACCTGCCTCTGGCAGGGAGGGAGCGGAGGGTGGGGAGAGAGCCTTCTACTTTTCTATCCAGTTTTCTACTACTGCTAGCATAGTTGAAAGACAAAATTTTCCCTGGCACCCGTTGCCATTGGTACCTCCTCGGTATGGGCCGCAAGGCCTTTTGAGGTACTTCTTTTCCTTGTAACTCCTTGTAACTCTCTCCATTGAATGTAGATTTAATTTACGAAGTCTTTCCTAGTAGTTGAGTTTTTTGCAGCCATCAATCTTGCCTGTGAAATTCCTCTGGCCGTCTTCTAGTTTATTAATTTCTTCTTTTTCAGCAGTATTCAAGTTTTGGTATGATCAATGTTTTCTTCAGTAGAATCATTACATTCTCATCCCTTCTTCTGAAGGTTCTCAGTAGCTGTCCCGTAACTCTTTTTGCTTTGTTTAATATTCCATCGTTTCTAAACAATCACCTAACTGTTCGGGCGATGAAGTAAATTTGTGTTGTGTATAAGTCGTTTAAACAGGTGCATCAACGAACGCTTCCTCTTTGCATGTACGCGTTAAAGAAAAAATTAAAAGTAATTATTTTATCGTTAGACACACACACACACGTGTATATATATATATATAATATATATATCGTAAAGAACGACGCTTGTATAGGAGATATTCCGCGCAAGACGAGAGAGAGAGAACGGAACAAATGAAAAAATGAGGTAACCACCTGGGAATCGAACCCGGGATCTTCCGATTGCCGGTCAGACGCGATACCATTACACCATGGACCTCACTCTTCCAAATGCCGTAATTCTTCTACATACTCGCAGAAACCAATGCCCCAAGGGGGCACCTCCCGCATGCCGTAACATTATATACATTCAACTGCAAGAACACGCAGTATAAATAACGTAAAGAACGACGCTTGTATAGGAGATATTCCGCGCAAGACGAGAGAGAGAGGTGGTTACCTCATTTTTTCATTTGTTCCGTTCTCTCTCTCTCGTCTTGCGCGGAATATCTCCTATACAAGCGTCGTTCTTTACGTTATTTATACTGCGTGTTCTTTGCAGTTGAATGTATATAATGTTACGGCATGCGGGAGGTGCCCCCTTGGGGCATTGGTTTCTGCGAGTATGTAGAAGAATTACGGCATTTGGAAGAGTGAGGTCCATGGTGTAATGGTATCGCGTCTGACCGGCAATCGGAAGATCCCGGGTTCGATTCCCAGGTGGTTACCTCATTTTTTCATTTGTTCCGTTCTCTCTCTCTCGTCTTGCGCGGAATATCTCCTATACAAGCGTCGTTCTTTACGTTATTTATACTGCGTGTTCTTTGCAGTTGAATGTATATAATGTTACGGCATGCGGGAGGTGCCCCTTGGGCATTGGTTTCTGCGAGTATGTAGAAGAATTACGGCATTTGGAAGAGTGAGGTCCATGGTGTAATGGTATCGCGTCTGACCGGCAATCGGAAGATCCCGGGTTCGATTCCCAGGTGGTTACCTCATTTTTTCATTTGTTCCGTTCTCTCTCTCTCGTCTTGCGCGGAATATCTCCTATACAAGCGTCGTTCTTTACGTTATTTATACTGCGTGTTCTTTGCAGTTGAATGTATATAATGTTACGGCATGCGGGAGGTGCCCCCTTGGGGCATTGGTTTCTGCGAGTATGTAGAAGAATTACGGCATTTGGAAGAGTGAGGTCCATGGTGTAATGGTATCGCGTCTGACCGGCAATCGGAAGATCCCGGGTTCGATTCCCAGGTGGTTACCTCATTTTTTCATTTGTTCCGTTTTCTCTCTCTCGTCTTGCGCGGAATATCTCCTATACAAGCGTCGTTCTTTACGTTATTTATACTGCGTGTTCTTTGCAGTTGAATGTATATATATATATATATATATATATTGTGTATGTGTGTGTGCGCGCGCGCGCATCGCCGCATGAGCGAGATACCGACTTTTCTGAATCCATACATCTAAAAAACTAATTAACCAAACCTAATTTAACCTAACTTAAGTGCCATCGAACCGAGAAGAACGTGATAAGTGCTTCGGGCGCAGTTGGGGGGCTCCAAAAGTGTTTTCTGTTAAGTCATTAAATAGTGAGGTACTTGCTAATCTGGCCTAGCCTAACCTAACCAACCTTTAACTAGCCTAACCAAACCTTAACTAACCTAACCTAATCTGGACTAACATATCTTTTTCCGACAGTAAAAATGTTTCTAGCTTTTTGTATGAATTTTTAAATGTTCGGAGGTACCAAAAGTATTACCTCACATTCGACCTCACTTATACTCAGTTGCCTACGCGCGCACGCAAGCGCGCGCACACACACACACACACACAATGTGTGACATTTAGTAATAGTTTCAATTATTATGGCTATAGTGATAAGGTAGTTTCAGAAAAAAGTTCACCTCGAAAGACAACATTTGTAAAAAGCATGAAAAATAAATAACTGGTAACATTGTTGCGTATTATGATATCTTATTCCTTTTTGGGTAACTAATACAATTTCAGAAACGAAACTCAGTCATTACTAATTAGTAATATTTTATGCTTTTTCGAAATCTTATATTTTTAGGTGAACTTTTTTCTGGCGCGATGGGTTGTATATAAAAGATGAAATCGGACTTTTTTTAATGCGAGATGAAAAGAACGAAACAATAGGAAAAAGAACAAATTCAAATACGCGTGAATTACCTGTTGTTTTTTACCTGTACATGATTAAGAACGATCATAGAAACGGAATAAAATCGGATTTCACTGCATCGATTGGAGTGTCTAAAATGGAAATAAGATTATATTGTAAATGTGTCGAGTAATTTAACTCGCATTTCATTCGTAGCTATTGTTGATCATGATCTACGATTTTAGGAGCATACATAATTTTCTCTCGTTTATACTCGTATTTCGTATTAAAAGAACAAAAATTCAATAAATACATATAAATTACGCGATAAATATAGTATAACTACAACATTAAGTAATCAAATCAGTGTTGTATTAACACTTTTAACGCCTATAATAGCGTCCACTTTATTGACTTCATTCTGGCTAATGTCAAACGATTTGATTCACTATTATACAAAAGACCCCCTGGGTATCAAAAGGATTAACTTAAGCAGAAACAAACAAGCATTTGGAGCGCTATAACAAACGCGTTTTTCTCCACTGAGAATGTAAGAACAAAGCGGAAATAAATCAATTTGGGCCAATGAATGGGTTTTAAGTACAATAATCGTACTTAAATAAGATATAAGAAGGGAAAAACTTTTATAACGTGCGGAACTAGAAGCTAGTGGAACTCGACTCTGAAACCAGGCGAACGCGGGTTCGTCTCTTCTTTCTATAATTTAAGGGTGGATTTCTACTAGCTCCTAGTTTGCCACTTTATTGCCTTTTCCCTTTCAAATTCGGACCAGTATTTCTTGAGCCCTCAGTACATTACGTAGACTTAGGCGCTTATCGCTTAATTTGTCGCCTTTATATTACACGCGATATGAAAATCACGCGAAGTACATTGAACATACGCCTATTAATGCACAGTGTCATGGCAACGGCCCTAAGCTTATTGGCCCCATGAACACAAACATATTTTCATGGTATTTTATGCATTTATTCATTACATATTTTGTATTTGATGTACTGTACCGCTTTAATATTATACATTTTACGTTATTTATTTATACTTATCTATTTTAGTTACATTTTACAAGGTCATTAGCTCACTAATTAGCTCTTCAACTTCAACAACTGATTCAGAATATGTTTAAGTTACGGCGATATTACGGTATTGCATTAACTTAAAGCGCAAATTTAGCGATAAATGCCAAGTGTGTTAAGAGCTTTACTTGATTTTACTCTCATTTCAACTTTGGGACACAACAATACGGAGAAACTTCGACAAAAGATTTGTACTAAGAGTTAGTTCATTTTGTTTTAATATCATTAATTTGTAAGACTTCAATATACCGTGTATATATATATATATATATATACACACCTTTGGTTTGGTTACCTTTGGTTAGCTTCCGCCCGAATTGTTCATTCTAACGAAGATCAAGCTTTTCACTCAACCTTAGACCTACAGTTTAACGTGGAATCCGAACCACGCCCCATCAGCAGCCCAGCGTCTTAACCACTAGGCCACCTAGGGTACCCATTTATCTATCAACCACTTTCCTTATTGTGTGGAAGGATGAACAGCTGGGTTTTGCTGCGCGCCGGCTGCCGTCGGGTCTCGAACCCGGGGCCGATGGATTTGTAGTCAGCGACGCTAACCACTACACCACCGAGGCGCATATATATATATGTTTGTGTGTGTGTGTGTATAACGCTTAAGTAAATAGTGCAACAAAAATTAATATGGTGATTGTTTATATAGTTCAAAGTTGGAGTAGATTAAATTAAAATTAGAGATATAGGTTATAGGTTTCATGAGGGATGAATTTATTATTATTATATTATTATTATTATTAATTAATTAATTAATTAAGTAATTTAAAAATAACATTCTTTAAAATAACATTCAAAATGAAACTATATCCTCTTCACAATATTGTCATTGAGTGATGCTACCACTAACTTTTGTATACCATTCCTCGTACTCTCGTTACAACCTAAAATCATACAGTAATGCCGTATTACGCATAAGACTATAAGTTAAGAAAAACAAGAGTGACTGAGTTTGATCGCATAGCAGACGACGATATATGACGTAGTCTATAGACGGAAGGAGATTAAATCTTTGTTGAAAGACAGTTATCGCTCGGCAAAAACAGTAAACAGTGCGATATATAATCTCTCCTTTTGCATGGATGAAACTCTGCCCCTGCAATAACAAACAACGATTATCTCTTCTCTTCCCTTCTTATAAGTGAAAAATTACTGGAAGTAATTAGACGATAAGGGGAACAAACTCTATTCGTAGAAATTCAAACCGTTCTCTTTGTTTCAGTATTTTAATATGCAGAAAAGAGTAAATTGATTGACTGAAATGGTCAATTTTTTTTAAGGTTTAACATTATACTTTATAATTCATTCCAAGAAATTTAAAATTTTCATTTTCATTATAGGTTTTTATTTACTGAAATAACACATAAGTTGAAATTCTAGTTCTTTGGTGTTATAAGTATAAATAAATAATTTCAACTATACCTGTGTGAGCATTATCATTATATAATATATATATATATATATATATATATATATATAATATATATATATATATATATATAATATATATCTACACTATACAGGGTGTCCCATAAGTCCGGCATCATAGGAGAAATTCATATTTTTCTATTTCTACAAACCATAATTCATATTTTTCTCTTTCTACAGACCATAATGTCTGTGAGCAAGGAAGAACGAATCCAGATAATTCTACTCATAGGAAATCAGAGTCAAAGAGAGGACAGGCCGCTGCTGAATTTAACAGACTGCATCCAGACCGCGAGCCAATAACACAGAGTTGTGTTAGCAGACTTGTTGCAAAGTTTAAGGAAACAGGATCCATAGAAGATAAACCACGCAGTGGACCTTCAAGGAGGTCCACTGACGATGATACAGCGACTGCTATCCTGGCTCATTTTAACAGAAGTCCCAATAAGTCTCTTCGGCGATTGTCCGCCGAGACAGGAGTGTCAAAAAGTAGCATCCATCGCATTCTTCAGGCTCACAAATGGCATCCATATAAACTTCAGATCCTACAGAAATTAAGCGATGATCCCGACCGGCAGATGGAATTTTGTGAATGGGCTACGGAACAATATGCTCGGGATGCCAATTTCCCGTCCACCATTCTGTTTAGTGACGAGGCTGTTTTTTATGGAAATGGTGAGGTAAATCGACAGAACACCCGCTACTGGTCTCAAAACAACCCTCACTGGTATACCTCTTCAAAGGAACAAGGTGCATCTCGGGTGATGGTATGGTGTGGCATTTGGAAGGATCGCATCATAGGCCCCCTCTTTTTCGATGGACATGTCACTGGAGGCACCTACCTACGTATGCTCAAGTGTCTTCCCAGTGTCTTGAACGCAGAAGGAAATTTCCCAACATGGTTCCAGCAAGACGGCGCTCCTGCACATTACAGCACCCAAGTAAGGGAATACCTGTACCAACAATTCCCTGGTCATTGGATAGGACGTCGAGGGCCTGTGGAATGGCCAGCTAGAAGCCCGGATCTCACGCCACTAGATTTTTACCTCTGGGGCCACTTGAAAGCGCTGGTATACGCAAAAAAAATTAGGAGTGTTGAACATTTGCGGCAGCGCATTATTGGGGCATGTAACTCCATTACTCCTGGCATCATTCACCGTGTGCTTGCTGACTGGGTATCACGTCTGAATTTGTGTATTGAAAACAATGGTGGACATATTGAGCACGTTCTGTAAATAAAAGCTTTTGTTTTGCCTTTTTTTATTATTTTTCCTATGATGCCGGACTTATGGGACACCCTGTATGTATATATATATATACCTGAATTTTGTGTGTGTAAAAATGAACAATGAGCAATTCCTATACAATCATTATATAGATTCATTGTCTTCATGCAGTACTTATGTTTGTTTGGTTTTTATGTTTGAATGTTCATTTTTACATAAGAAACCAAAATCGCCTAAGCGAGTTTTGGATAGAATTTCGATTTGTACTTCTTTATTCATTACTGTATTTCTCTAATTCATCTTTTCTAATAATGACTTATACTGTACGTATGACATAATGTGAATAACTATGACGTCATAAAGTGACAATTCTCTTCACGTTTTCCATACCTTGAACACTGAATCACGTGTTTAGTATTTGGACATCTTCCGTATTCACTGTATGGTAAATTCTTTAATATAAAAAAACTTCATTCTCTATACGTCATTATTTATTTGTGGTGTTATGTAGTATAAATATTATCATTCAACCATATGCGCCCATACGTCCATATCTTATCTTGACCATTATCCTATATCAATTTTATTAAATATTCATTATTTCTCGTGTCAGTCTGTGAAATGCAAAACTTTATGCATTCGTTCGAAATCATCCAAATACGTTCTCGTGTATTCTTTTTTTTAATTTTTTTTAATTTTTATTTTTAATTATTTCGCCTCCCGCAATGAACTCGAAAATGCTGAGGCAAGTGATCGAATTCCGCTAATCAGTATAAATCGAACATCTGAAAACGAAAAATCTCCTCTCGCTCTAATTTCAATTTATAATACATTATCGTGCGTTATGTTAAATCATGTGTGTCATGTATGTATAAATTATCTCGTATGTGCCCATGTACTTTGTGTTGTACTAATAACCATATATAAATATAAAAACACTGTAAGAATTGTAAGTGACTAATGTACTTAATAATGTAATTGATGTAATGTACACTTTAATAAAGTTGTAATTAAATGTAATAATTTAATATAATGTAATGTACTTTAATAACGATAATTAACGATAATAAACGAATGTGAATTAATTGGTAATTGTAATCGTAATGGTAATGAACCAAAATTACAACGTACTCAATGATGTACTTAGATTGTACTTATGTACTACTACGAAATTATATCGCCTTCAGAAATGTATACTCGGCGAAAATACGATTAGTTTTTATTTTGCTTTTTTTACTTTTTATTTGGAATCTTTCATCTGATCATGTGTTTAAAAGGGGGAAACTTAACCTTCAACTGCATTCCCCAACATTTAGACTTACATGATACATGTAATTATAAAATTAACTTCACTTCATTACTTCACTCTTCTTTGGTCACTACTACGAGACTCCCTTGTTTGAGGAGGGGGCAGAGGCCCCTTGCCTCCTTAATTTTTTTTAGATTCCGGCCTGAGCCATGGTCGAAAGAGGTCGAACATCTACCCCTGTAAATTCAGAGCACTACCTGTACATTTTAGAAGTAAACTACAGTCAAAGAAAGTTTTTTTTATCTTTTCCTTCGAGCCTTGTTCTCTTCAGGAATTTAGTCAGTAAAGTCGATAAGTTTAGTACCAAGAGAAAGTATCAGAGTATTATCGAAAGAGAAGAATTAACAACTGTCGACCCTATAGCGAGAGAAAGAAATTAGAATATTATAGAAGAAACTATCGCGAGAAATATCCGTTGCTGCCTCCCAACCAGAACCCCCCCCCCCGAACATTCAAAATGAAACTATATCCTCGTCACGATATTGTCGTTGAGTGATGCTATCACTAACTTTTGTATACCATTGCCATACCCAGGAGCGGCTCGCAGGTAGGCACTGTGGAACTGCAGCACCCCCATGATCTTATGATATTTATATTTAAATATTTAAAATAGCCTCTCTGATTGTTTTTTTTTCAATAAACTTTGAGTTCTTAAATCAGATTATATCCTTTTTTCCTTAAACTATTTCAATGCCGAACGAATGAATCACGAAAGTATCTTCAGCCTTCCCATGGAACTGCGTACTTAACAGTTCCAGATTTTGTTCGAAACGCTTGAAACCTCGGTGGCGGACGTACGAAGAGCGAGTCAGAATCCCGGGTTTAAGAGGATCCAAAGCACTTTGGACAGAGCAGTGCCGATTTGTTTGTTTGACGTGGTAGTTGTGTTGCTGTATCGTTTGCTAATTCGAAATTTAATTTCCGAATTGCATTTATCAATGATTCGTTATCATTTTTTTTTTGTCGTGAGATTGAAGTTAATTATATAATAATTGGATTATTTACAATATATAGCTTTCATTTCTTAGAATATTTTTTCGCTCAGAATAAAAACAGAAGAATGGAATTTGTTTATAAATAAAAATTTTGGCAAATTCGAAATTACCCGTTAAGCGTAAGTACCCTATAATTGATTTTATGATACTATTTTATTTATTTTTATGACTGAGTAGTGAGTAGTTATCTATTTATCTATTCGACTTTCTCTCTCTCTCATATATATATATATAATCGACACAATTGTTCGCAATTTCTGAGGCAGCACCCCCATAACTGAAAGTCACGAGCCGCCACTGGCTATACCATTACCAATGGCTATATACCATATAACAAACAACGATTATCTCTTCTCTTCTCTTCTTATAAGTGAAAAATTACTGGAAGAAATTAGACTATAAGGGGAACAAATTCTATTCGTAGAAATTCAAACCGTTCTCTTTATTTCAGTATTTTAATATGAAGTTAATTTCACAACTGAGGAAATGCTAACAACCTTGGAAGAAAAGACGTTGAGAATTTTGGAAAAATATGCTCTGAAAGCACAGCCAAAAAGAAAGAGGAACTGGCTAGAGAGGCAAAAGAGAATAATATTCCGCAAAAGAAAGAGAGTAGTGACGAAGTTAAATTGCGGAGACAACAATGCCAGGAAAGTAATACAAGAAAAACTGGAGAGTATCGATAGGGGAATACAAATTGTGTTAACCCTTTACGGACGAGTCCGCAGCATATGCGGTCACTCTTGTTACCAGAACGTATAGGTTTTATTGTTATTGAAGACTAAATACTTTAGTAACTAGTCACTGAAATGATACACATTTTGGGTTCCTTTCCCGACAACTAAATGACATCTACAGTATATATAAACACGTAGAAACATTTATAGAAACGAGGCATTGTAGTACAATTTATATTATTATTTCTGGTGGACCTTAAGGTACCATCCGTCGTTAAAGGGTTAAAGGGCAATACAGACATGGAAGAGGAAAAGGCGGTACAAGCAATAAAGGAAAATCCAAAATCCAAAATACTTCTACAACTATGCGAAAAGGAAAACAAAAACGCGCGCTACTATCGGGCCCTTAAGGAAAGGGAATAATGAACTAACAGACGATCTAAAAGAAATATCTGACACATTGAGAACCCGAATCGGTCTTCAGTACCCCAAAAAGTGACAAAGTGATACCTGACATAGATGCATTCTTCGAAGAGAAATTGCAAGGAGAATGTACAACAGACTCTGATTTTACCCCAGAAGATGTAGCGAGAGCTATAGGACAAATGAAATCACATCCAGCTGCAGGTCCGGACAAATGGAACGCACTGTAAAAATGAAATAGCTACACCCTTATACTGGATATGGAGAAAGACATTGGGGAAATACCGAGCATCTTGAAAAGAGCAAACATTGTCCCAATATATATAAAGGAGGGGATAGATCTCAAGCAAAGAACTATAGACCAATTTCATTGACGTCCCACCTCACCAAAATATTTGAAAGGATAGAGAAAATCTATGACTTTTTGGAGACACTGGAAAGATTCAACGAAAATCAACACGGATTCCGATCGGGAAGATCATGCTTACCACAACTTACAGAGCATTATAACAATATCCTAGATGCACTTGAAGGCAATGAAAACTATGATGTCATATACACGGATTTTTCTAAAGCTTTCGACAAGTGCGATCATGGTATAATAGCACATAAAATGAAACATATGGGAATAACAGGCAAAGTGGGAAAATGGATTTATAACTTCCTCAGAGAACGACTACAGGTCGTCAAAATTTAAGGTGTATCATCATCAGAATCAGAAGTACGCAGCTCAGAGCCGCAAGTTACAGTGCTGGCCCCACTCCAGTTCATTATCATGCTAACAGACATAGACAGTGGAGTTAACAGCAACAGTATAGTACAGTAACATCATTTGCGGATGATACAAAGACCAGCAGAAAAATCAGCGAGGCAAATGAAGTGGAGGCATTGCAGAGAGACACAAACAAAATATACAAATAGTCAGAAGACAACAATATGACATTTAACACCGAGAAATTTCAGCTCTTGAGATATGGTAGAAATGAGGAAATTAAACAGACTGCATATTATGCTCCAGATAGACAGGAAATTCAGAGAAGCACGAAAGCGGTCGATTTGGGGATAATAATGACCGACGATGCCAAATTCGAGACACAAAATCAGATAGCAATAAACAAAGCAAAAAGAGTCGCGGGACAGGTACTAAGAACGTAACAAGACAGTAACGATTTCCCTGCTGAGAACACTGATCATACCAAAACTTGAATGCTGCTCAGTTTTGACGTCCCCATGTAAAAAGGAAGAAATGAATAAACGTAAACTAAATCTGTACTCCCTGCAAAGAAGAAGAGAGAGGTACACTATAATTTGCATATAGAAAATTATCGAAAAACTGGTACCAAACCTCAAACTAAACCCAATTACCATCCAAACAACGCTGGACAATAGGAAAGACAGAATATGTAGTGTTCCCAAATTAAAGGCCCGACAAGGGACCTCCTCAACACTGAAGGAAAATAGCTTGGTTGTCAGGGTGCCAAGACTTTTTAACCAACTTCCTAAGAACCTCAGAAACGTTACAGGGGTCAAAGTTGAAGTCTTCAAGAGAAGACTAGATGCCTGGCTCAAGACGGTATTAGATGAGCCGGGTGTACCTGGCTATGTGCGGTGGAGAGCGCGAGGGCAACTCGCTCCTCCACCAAACCAGGCCTAGAGGCGGGGCCACCAGCTTGACCTTCGTGTGAAGAAAGACCGACGCACGAAACCGCAACGAAGTTAACCCAAATGTCTGTCGTTGGAGAGAGGTTGTTTGTCATAATGAGGTTTTTCTTTGCCGATATTGTAGTGTATATTTTAATGACCTCTTTAGACTTTCATTAGTTATTTATACATACTTTATATAGTAAAGTGTATATACAGTATATTGAATGCATTACTTAAAAGTATTTTAAGTATTTAAAAGTAATTCTCCGTGCGGGAGAAACATTTAGGGCCAATTACGCATCAGCTTTTAGGCATTAGCTAATCAGCATGCCGCTTACTTTCTTCATCGGGGAAATGGTGCTAGAGACGAACGCGTGCAGCTCAGGTTGAATTAGCGAAAATACCATCTTATAACGAAACGTGATTTCGGTAAAGAAGTTTTTCGAAATGCCCAAGGTGTTCGGTAAAGAGAGGTTTCGTTATAGTGGAGTGTCGTTATTGAGAGGTTTTACAATATATATATATATATCTGATGAAAATAACCACGAAAGAAAAACGAAAACAGAACGGTGTTCCTTCGTGGTTATTTTCATCCTAAATATTATTCACGTGTTGCTTTCGTGAAATAATTTTCATATATATATATTATATATTATATATATATATGGGATGAATTTCACAATTAAACACGTGAAATAAATGAATGCTGCAAACCTACAAGGAAAAGGAAAAATGATTCCAAGGCCTTTCGTGTATTCATATATTCCCCTCCTGACGAGGTGTACCTCTGAATACACGAAAGATCTTGGAATCATTTTTCCTTTTCCTTGTGGGTTTGCATTATATATATATATATATATATATATATATATATATATATATATATGGTGGACCGGATGTCAGTTTTTCAACATCTGCAACATCTGCGGATATGGATTTTTAATTTCAATATCCGCGGATGCGGATGCGGATATTTAGTTAATCTATCAATATAATATAGAATTATGAATATATGACATAATTTTTCAAATTTCGTGATATTACTATTATGGCAGGCAATGCATAAGAATTAAAATTAATATTAATGTTTTCATTATGATAAAATAATAACTTTCTCAAGAGTTTCAGCCACAGAAAATTCAATGAAACAAGTTTATTTAATTTTCTGTGTTACCAGTATTTATATTTTGAGGTTTATATATTTGTTTGTTCATTAATAATTAATACTTTACATGAAATGTGCATGACTGGGCCTTATAAGCTACTTTATAAGCTAATTTAATTGTAAATTGCATAATTTATTAGCGGTAATATCGGCATAACATCCGCAGTCAGAAGTGCGGATGCGGATGCGGATATCCGGTCCACCACAAATATATATATATATATAAGAAAATTTAAATTCTATTCGTTTTTGTAATTAGACGATAAGGGGAACAAATTATCATGTCCGTTTCATGAGTTCAATCCCATCTTGAAACGGACATGTTATATGCCTTGAAAAGTAGACGCTCAATTTCGCCAGTTGAGGTTTAAATTTTGTTTTTTGGCTAAAAATACAATAGTTACCCCTTTTTCTTTGATGTACTCAATCGAACGTGAATGCAACGAGACTTTTGCTTATATTGAGGTTCTGAGTATAGTAGGCTAGGTGTAGCTGTAAACCCTAGATCCTGTCCCAAAGCTGGATCCTATCTGCTTTGCAGATAGCTGGTGAGAGAAACTATATTTCTGGGGCCTCTTTGCGAATGACCCGCTGCCCACGTTGGGCTAACATCATGAAAAAGAAAAAACTATAGTGTTTTTCATTTACCATTACTTATTCGGACTATAGTGGATTTAATTTTCCCAGAAGAGTTCCTTGTTCCATGCACGGTCCGTGTGTATTATATATATATATATATATATATGCGCGCTTTGGTGGTGTAGTGGTTAACATCGCTGACTACAAATCCATCTGACCCCGGAATCGAGACCCGGTGATAGCAGCCGGCGCGCAGCAAAACCCAGCTGTTCATCCTTCCACACAATAAAGAAAGTGGTTGGTAGATAAATGGGTACCCTGGGTGGCCTAGTGGTTAAGACGCTGTGCTGCTGCTGGTGGGGCGTAGTTCGGATTGCACGTTAAACTGTAGGTCTAAGGTGGAGTGAAAAGCTTGACATTCGTCAAAACAATTGTGGCGGAAGGTAACCAAAGGTTATCAAAGGTATACACCACATTATACCGAGGTGTCCCCATAAAAAGTTTCTATTTCTAAATAAATGTTTTAAGCTAAGAAAAAAAGAATATAGACACAAACACAACAGGTACGTGAAACATTCGAGTTTATTAACCTTAATTAAATAACGTGTTCAGTGTAATCGCCATTTCTTATAATACAATATTCAACTTTACGCAAATGTTTGACATAATTTTTGGAAATAGCCCACCGAGATGATATTGATTACCTCATAGACTTTGGTCTTTACGTCTTCGAGTGTCTTAGGCTTCGTAGAATAAATCCCGTCATTTATTTAACGCAAAAAAATAGTCAGGGGTGCGAGGTCAGGTGAGTATGGGGGTCATTGCATTGGCTCGTGAAGGGAGATCAGTCGCCCGGAAAATGCTTCTCAAAAAGTCGCGAGTTTCACAAGCAATGGGTGGAGGTGCTCTATCCTGCTGAATACTAAAGACTATAACCAAGTAAGCCCTTCCGTGGACTTACCAGGCTATAGTCTATTGGTAGCGGTATCGTCTTTTCCTAATTTAGTAGAAATTAGGAAAAGTTATTGCTTTAAGCATGAAATGGTAAAAGAACGACTTTAATACACGAGTACAATATTTATTAGTTATTAAGTAACGAAACTGTAGAAATGTATACGCATATGTGGAATAAGAACCCCAATCCGCTACCTTTCTGAAGAAGAAACCCCAACAATAAAATATGCATACATTATAAAATAAGGGGCAAATTTAAAATAAGGACATTTATCTGAGAAATCATATATATATATGATACACACAGACCGATGCACGGTCTGTGTGTATCATAAAAAACTCAGGGGACCATTCTGAGTATATAATGTACGGCATGCGAGAGGTGTCCCCTTGGGGCATTGGTTTCTGCGCGTATGTAGAGGAATTACGGCATTTGATTGAGTGAGGCCCGTGGTGTAATGGTTATCATATCTGACCGGCAATCGGAAGATCCCGGGTTCGATTCCAGGGTGGTTACCTCATTTTTTCATTTGTTTCGTTCTCTCCTTCTCATCTTGCGCGGAATATTCTCCTATACAAGCGTCGTTCTTTACGTTAATTATACTGCGTGTTTGCAGTTTATATATATATATATATATATATATATATATATATATATATATATATACAGGGTGTTTCAGGAGGAAAGGTCAATACTTCGGGAGGTGATAGTATCAGTCATTGTGAGAAAAAAAGTTCATATGAACATGTTTTCTAATTCTGAATGGTTACGGAGATAGAGCTGTTTGAATCTACAAATACAAAAGCATTTGTTAATGGTAATGAAGAAAGAGAAACCAATTACTGTTTCTAACATTTAATGTTTAAACATTGGCATTTTGAGTGGTATCAGATACAGAAATGACAAATTTGTTACAGTTTACAATACGTTTTCGAAAATCCCACCGTCAACCTCAATGCACTTTGCAACTCGTGTGCGAAGATGGCGTGTTGTTCGTCTGAGTTGATCTTGACGTTCCTTTATGCGGGCAGCAGCGTCCAGAATTCGTCTCGTGTATCCACCTTTCTTTTGTAAACTTGACTTTTCATCCACCCCCACAAACAATAATCTAACGGAGAGAGGTCTGGAGACCTTGGTGGCCATTGAATGGGACCACCGCGGGGGGAGGAAGAGCTGCGCGCGCATCAGATTCAAACAGCTCTATCTCCGTAACCATTCAGAATTAGACACATGTTCATATGAACTTTTTTTCTCACAATGACCGATACTATCACCTCCCGATAGTAGTCCCTCTATAAATCGTTGTTAATTGGTTCCATGAACATACGACGATTAACGAGCCATTGAAATACGTACATGTAATAATGACAATTCGTTCCAGACCAACTGCTGTACTGTACTTACCAAATTATGAAGTGGCTGGCTGCGCATGGAAGGGGATTGGTGATGGAGTTTTATTGCATGGTAGGTGAGTCACCCTCTATCAGTAGATCAGGGAGATCTACTGCTGTTGATGTTGATGGATGGGTAGACTTCGGTGGATCTGATTTTCTTTTGAAGAAATAATCCAGAGTTGGTTGTCTCGTAGCCTTCTTTTTCTCTGCTAAGATTTCCTTATAGCAACGAAAGACTCGATTGGCTTCTCGAATGACTTTGGAAGATCTTTCCGCATTGGGATCATTTTCTCAAACATCCTTTATCTTTTTCCAGTGCCAGAAGAAATCCTTCAGATTTTCTGTTGTCAATGTCTTGACAATTTCTTCTTCCTCTCCATCTTCAAAATCATCTATAATTTTTAGTTTCTAAGCCTTTTACCTTTACCACCACTTTGTACATTCTTTGTAGGGGCCATTTTCACTTAATTTTACTAAAGTGAATTTAAAAAGCAAATATTTTAAAGTAAATTGCGTACTAAAACTGCGCAACGCCGATCTCCACTGAGCGCTCAAGAAAAACTGATGCCCCCCGGGCAGACGACAATTAATAAAGGGAGGACGATTAACGAATTAATGGTGTTAAATAAGGAACGACGATAGATCGAAACGACAATAGTCGATGGCGACGATTATAGAAGGACTACTATATATATTTCTCGTTACGCCTTCGGCACAATAAACACTTTTAGGTAAAACAGCTGTGTAACTCAGACAATAAAGATATCTTTTTCATATGTATATATATATATATATAAACCCACCAGGATTTAAACCTGGAACTTCTTGAGTAGAAGCCGCAGGAGCTGACCACCATTTTGCATCAGGGAAAATCCAGTTGTTAATGCTTGTATATACCTTGGTTAATCTTGGTTTTGCTTCCGCCCGAATTGTTCATTCTGACAAAGGTCAAGCTATCGCTCCGCCTTAGACATAGAGCTTAAAGTAGAATCTGAACCATGATCCACAACGGGTGGTTAGAAATTGTGAACTCCTCGCCCGGACCCGATCTCACGACCTTCCAATAGCAGCAGCCCAGTGTCTTAACCACTAGGCCACTCAGGGTACCCATTTACCTACCAACCTATTTTTTATGGAAGGATAAACGGCTGGGTAAGCTGCACGCAGCCCACTTAAGCCGGAAATCGAACTCGGGGCCAGTAGATTCGTAGTCAGCGATGCTAACCACTATACCACCGAATATATTTATTTATATATACTACAGTACATTTACGTTCAACGAAGCTCAAGGATTTATTCTGATGAAAGAAACGTTTCAGAATACGTCATAGCTACAACGTAAAATGAAAACAATTATTGGATGAGAGAGAAATTACTTTGCGAGAGTATATACAAATTTCAATTTACCGAAAACAATCCCTGATTATGTTGTTTTTGAACATTTATTTTCTCTTACGAATCTCACTTTAGGTCACAGTATAGGAATATGACGTCAGTTAGTATCATATACTGCATATACACCTCGTAACCTCGTAGTAGTAGTAGTAGTAGTAGTAGTAGTAGTAGTAGTTCCGTGTGTCCGTCTTTCTTCGCACGAGGGTCAAGCTGGTGGCCTCAACTCCAAGCCGCGCCTGGTGGAGTAACGAATTGCTCTCTTGTGATCTCCATCGTGTATAGCCAGGCACATGTGGCTCATTTCGTACCGTCCTGAGACAGGCGTCTTGTCTTCTTTTCAAGAAATCAAGTTTGACATCAGTGATGTTCCTGATCTGCTTTGGAAGCTGATTGAATAGTCTTGGCCCCCTGACAACCAAGCTATTTTCCTTCAGTGTTGAGGGTGTTCCTTGTCGGGCCTTTAGTTTAGAAACACTTCACATTCTACCTTTCTATTTTCCGTTGTTGTTTGGGTGGTTACTGGGTTCAGTTTGAGGTTAGGTACCAGTTTTTCTATTATGAGCTACGTGTAAATTATGGTGTATCCCTCTCTTCTTTCCATTGAGTATAAATTTACCAGTAGTTCAGCTTTTTGCAGCCATCAATCTTGGCTGAGAAATTTCTTTGAATTTCTTCTAATTTAGTAATTTCTTCTTTTTTATATGGAGACGTCGAGACTGAGCAGTATTCAAGGTTTGGTACGATCAGTGTTTTCAGCAGGGGAATTATTATTATTTTCTTGTAGTTGTCCCGTAACTCTTTTTGCTTTATTTATCGCTATCTAATTTTGTGTTTCAAACTTCGCATCGTCGATCATTATAACCACGAAATCTATTGCTTTCTTAATTCTCTGAATTGCCTTTCTATCCGGGGCATAGTAAGCTGTCCGTTTGAGGTCTTCTTTCTTCCATATCTCAAGAGCTCAAATTTCTCGGTGTTAAATTTCATGTTATTGTCTTCTGACCATTCGTATATTCTGTTTGTGTCCCTCTGTAGGGCTTCCACTTTTTCTGCAGTTCTGATTTTTCTGCTGATTTTTGTATCGTCAGCACAGGATGTTACTATAGTGTTATCGTGGTATTATGTTAGGTACTTCCGATTCTGATGATGATATACCTTGGATGTTTACGTCTTGCTGACGTTTTCTGAGGAAGTTGTAGATCCATTTACCCATTTTGTCTGTTATTCCCATGTTTCATTTTATGTGCTATTATACCACGATCACACTTGTCGAATGATTTAGCAAAATTCGTATGTATGACATCGCAGTTTTCACTGCTTTCAAGTGCGTCAGTGATATTGTTATAGTGTTATAATGTGAAGTGTTTCTAAACTAAAGGCCCGACAAGGAACACCCTCAACACTGAAGGAAAATGGCTTGGTTGTCAGGGGTCCAAGACTATTCAATTAGCTTCCAAAGCAGATCAGGAACATCACTGATGTCAAACTTGATTTCTTGAAAAGAAGACAAGACGCCTGTCTCAGGATGGTACGAAATGAGCCACATGTGCCTGGCTATACACGATGGAGATCACAAGAGAGCAATTTGCTCCTCCACCAGGGGCGGCTTGGAGTTGAGGCCACCAGCTTGACCCTCGTGCGAAGAAAGACGGACACACGGAACTACTACTACTACTACTACTACGAGGTTACGAGGTGTATATACAGTATATGATACCAACTGACGTCGTATTCCTATACTGTGACCCAAAGTGTGATCCGCTGTGATAGACACGATTTTCCTGATCATAGTCATAGATTTTCTCAAACTATTTTTCAAATATATCAGGGACACTGACCTTTAGTTCTGTGCTTGAGACCTATCCCTTCCTTTATATACAGGGACAATGTTCGCTCTTTTCAGGATGCTTGGTGTGTGTATATTATATATATATATATATATATATATATATATATATATATATATATATATATGTGTGTGTGTGTGTGTGTATATATATATATATTATATATATATATATATATATATTTCACACTTAAACACGTCGTGAAATGAATGAATGATGCAAACCCACAAGGAAAAAGAAAAAGAAAAAAAATTATGCCAAGGCCTTCCGTGTGTTCAACAATACGCATTCCCTGACGAGGTGTATTGTTGAATGCACGAAAGACCTTAGAATAATTTTTCTTTTTCCTTGCGAATTTGCATCATATATATATATATATATATATATATATATATATATATATATATATATATATATATATATGATGAATAAAACCACGAAGGGAAAAAGAAACATTAGACGAAAGCGCTTGAGCACCACTTTGTGTTTCTTTTTCCCCTTTTCGTGAAATAATTTTCATATATATATATATAATATATATATATATATATAATACGCCTTCTTGGAAAAAAGTGGTTGAATGAACCATACGTTTCAGATTAAAATTATTGCAGTACAGATGTTACCAACAAAGAACTTTTTTTTATATCAAAGTCCCTTCAACCATTTATAACAATTGGTTACCATATAATGAAAATGGTTAGCCAAATTATTCATGAAAGAATTAACCATTTGCCTTCGTTTGGTTGACATAAAAAGCATAGCCCTTAAGTTTTAGGCGTTTAAATTGAGTATTTTTTCTGTTCATACCATTCTGGTCTTCAAATTCAAAGGAAACTGGAAATTAGAAAATTAATTCTAACTTCTGTTATTTATTTCCTGAAGGAGTCTTTCAAAAATAAGAAATAAAAAATTATTTAAAATTAAATTTGGAACCAAGAGCAGGATTTAGGGATTAGTTTGGATCTGGACTAATTCTTGAGATTTAATGGTTTGGGATTCGGAAAGGTCTCCAAACTCTGATTTTCTGATAAAAACAGAAATGGATCAGGTCATGCGCAGAGATTAACACAAGACAGGTCATTTCGAAGTCACAAAGATAAATAAGATGAGATTAAATTATATATATATATATATATATATATATATATATGAAAATTATTTCACGAAGGTAACACGTGAAAAATATTTATGATGAATAAAACCACGAAGGAAAGGAAACACAAAATGGTGCTCAAGCGCTTTCATCTAATGACATCCTCAGGAACACTGAAGTACATAAAAAGGTTAAGCCTATATATAGGTTACAGAAAGAAAAAAAGAAAAAATAAATAACATACATACACACACACACACACATTATATATATATATACATACATATCTATATATACAAATACATACATACATACATACATATATATACAATAAACAGAGAAGTAAAAATAATAAAAAATTAAAAATTAAAACCTTAAAGGATTACCAGTGAGGCGTACAGATTTGTAAGGAAAAATATCAATTTTTAGCACAAGATCAAATGGATTATAAAAATACAAATTTATACTGGAACTCTGTCCGGGTTTTAACACACTGCTGCCTATGGTCAGGTTTTGATATATATAAAAAAATAAAATGCAAATTAAAAGTTAATAAAGTAGAAGACAAGTTTACCAAAGATTTAATGTTTTACCCTTCTTATTTAAATCTGTTTTAAAGGAATTCAACATAACAGGATCGAGTTGAAAAAGACCTTTGCTTTGTACTTTGTCAAAAAATATTTTAGTACTTCCATTTTTCCCGGGCTTTTTAGGCATTGCTAATGTACTTAAACTTTTGGATATTAATGTAGTATTTTCATATAACAATATTGTGAAAAATATCATAGTAAAAAATAGCCCTACCAATAATTCAGGCATTATCTATAAAATTGGTTGTAAACAATGTGATTCCTTTTACATAGGTCAGACGGGAAAGGATTTGCACACACGTATAAAACAGCATCAATATTCCGTTAGAACAGGACAGTTGTCCAGTGCCCTTTTTGTCCATTTGTCAGAGTTAGCCCACTGTATTGATTGGAATAATGCTTCAGTTTTATTCCATTCAAGCAACATTGTTAATAGAAATATTCTTGAGTCTGCCATTATCCAACTTTCAAATAACTTCAACATAAGCAAAGGTCTTTTTCAACTCGATCCTGTTATGTTGAATTCCTTTAAAACAGATTTAAATAAGAAGGGTAAAACATTAAATCTTTGGTAAACTTGTCTTCTACTTTATTAACTTTTAATTTGCATTTTATTTTTTTATATATATCAAAACCTGACCATAGGCAGCAGTGTGTTAAAACCCGGACAGAGTTCCAGTATAAATTTGTATTTTTATAATCCATTTGATCTTGTGCTAAAAATCGAAACCTGACCATAGGCAGCATTGTGTTAAAACCCGGCAGAGTTCCAGTATAATTTTGTATTTTTATAATCCATTTGATCTTGTGCTAAAAATTGATATTTTTCCTTACAAATCTGTACGCCTCACTGGTAATCCTTTAAGGTTTTAATTTTTAATTTTTTATTATTTTTACTTCTCTGTTTATTGTGTATATATATGTATGTATGTATGTATTTGTATATATAGATATGTATGTATATATATATATATGTGTGTGTGTGTGTGTATGTATGTTATTTATTTTTTCTTTTTTTTCTTTCTGTAACCTATATATAGGCTTAACCTTTTTATGTACTTCAGTGTTCCTGAGGATGTCATTAGACGAAAGCGCTTGAGCACCATTTTGTGTTTCCTTTCCTTCAAATAATAATAGTAAATGACAAATGCTAAAGTGTTTCATTTTCATGATGGAAGCCCAACGTGGGCAACGGACCAATAGCAAAGAGGCCCCCAAAATATAGCTTCCCTCAACATCTATCTTCCAAGCAGATAGGAATCAGCTTTAGGTCAGAGTCTGGGGTTTAAAGCTCCGTAAACAACTACAGTCAGAACCTCAATGTACGCGAGAAACTCGCTGCATTTACGTCGGATTGAATACATCAAAGAAAAAGAGGTAACTACAGTATTGTATTTTTAGCCTAAAAACAATCTTTTTGCTAGTGACCCGTTGCCAGGGCCGCCGAGAGGGCGGAGAAGCCGGGTTAAATCTCCGGGACCCGGAAAGAGGGGAGATAAAATCTAAAAATATTAATAAAGCAATTGATTAAATAACAGAGAGAAAATATAATTAATGAACATACATTTTATAGAGATTATCATAATCAAACTGAAACAGATAAAATATCTGCGGTCCACCAACGCTCAAGACCGACTCACAGATATGGGAACCATTGTAATTGAGAGCCAGTTAGCCCGTACTTTAAACTTCATCAGAATCATTTACCACTTTGCTAGAGAGAAGGCAAAGAAAGTACCCTTCCAATTATGAAAATCTTACAGTAAACAATTGTCTTGCCTGCATGGACTGGTACTGCATTTGTAAATTGTACGATGATAGAATTAATATAATTGATTCGAAAAATAAAATAGTCATTTTCTTCCGAGTTGCTTATTCATACTGTATGTTTTGAATAGTGACTTGGACATATAATCAGTTTGCTCGTTATGTACACAAAAAACATTCATAATAAAATACTGAGTAAACAGAGGGGCCCATATACCAATCCTTCCCCGGGGCCCGGAACAGCTCTCGGCGGCCCTGCCTGGAATACAAAAATTCAGAGAATAAAATTTTAAAAATACTAGTAGCTACAGAATTTGTCAAGTCCCAAATGAAGAAATCCACAGAGATTTCCTCAGCTGTATGATGAGGATGAAGAAGTGAAGGCTTCAGAGAGATCCTTAGCTATTGGTAAGTGTCAGAATAAAAGATGAAGTGGACCAAACATAACAGACGGAATAAATGAAATAGAAAACTATATGACCCCCCCCCCTTTCCATTGAAAGAGAAATGAACCCATTACAGTTCTGGAAAGATAAAACATTGGTATACCGAAACATTTCTAAATTAGCGCGTCGATATCTTTCTTGTCCTGCTTCATCGATTTATTCAGAAAGACTTTTTCCCAAAGCTGGGAATATATTTGAAGATAAGAGAACACGGCTACTCCCACGGACTGGTGAAAACTATTATTTCTTCATTACAACCTCCCTCGATTTTACATTGAATAGTTTTTGTATTATTAACATTTAAGTTCATGTTTAAGTTACATAATCAGTAGGGTCAAGATGTATTCTTTTTGGTTTCATGTGGAAACTATACCTTTCAACTTTTCAAAGGTTCCGTGCGATAATTCCTCATTTCACGAAGGTCAAGCTTGTCGCCCCTCCTCTCGAGTTGGCCTGGTGAAGTAGTGAGTTGGTTTCTTGTACTCTCCACCTCACATAGCCAGGAACGCTCGGCTCATCGGGGATTGTTCTGAGCCAGGCGCCTAATCTTCTTTTGAAGATGTCCACTGCAACACCATTCGTGTTCCTTAGGTCTTTGGTTAGCTGATTCAACAGTTTTGCTCCTCTCACAACAAAACTATTTTCTTTCAGGGTTAAGGATGTTCCCTGTCTAGCCTTCAATTTGGGAACACGACACAGTCTTCCTTTTCTACTTTCCACCGTTGTTTGGGGAGTTACAGGGTTCAGAATAAGATTAGGGACTAGTTTCTCCATTATTTTCCAAGTGTAAATAATAGTGTATCTCTCTCTCTTCTCTTTTCCAGTGAATATAGGTAGGTTTAGTTCGCGTAACCTTTCCCAGTAATTTAGTTCTTTGCATCCCTTGATCTTGGCTCTGAAGCTTCTCTGAATCCCTTCTAGCTGTCTAACGTCTTCTTTTTTATACAGGGTGTTCGGAAAGTCACTGTGCACTTATATTTATTTAATAGCATACAATAGTATAACATTGCATATATGATAGAGGTTATGGATGGGACCATCAGAAATTATAAAAGGTGTTGAAAGTGATGTCCTTTAACAGCAATACAGGTCTGGACCCGTCTTATTTTATTTTGAAACACCTTTGTCAGTTCTTCTTTTGAAATGGACCTTATGTACGCAGTTATTGCAGTTTTCAGGTCATCAAGCGTGAGTGGACGATCTCGATTATATAAGTGCACAGTGACTTTCCGAACACCCTGTATATGGGGATGTTAGGACCGAGCAGTATTCGAATTTGGATATGATCAATGTTTTCAGTAGAGGAATCATTATATTCCTATCCCTTCGTTTAAAGGTTTCTCAGTATCTGCCCCGTTATTCTCTTTGCTCTGTTTAATGCTATCTTATTTTGTGTTTCAAATTTTGCATCATCACTCATTACAACCCCTAAATCTTTTGCTCTAGAATTTCTCTGAATTTCCTGTCCATTTCCATAGATTTTAGGTCTTCTCTTTTTTCCGTACCTTAACAGCTGAAATTTCTCAGTGTTAAACTTCATATTGTTGTCTTCCGTCCACTTGTAGATTCTGTTCATGTCGGTTTGTAGAGATCCTATATCTTCTGGGTTTCTTATTTTTCTACTGATTTTTGTGTCATCGGCAAAGGATGTTACTGTGCTGTATCTTGTGCTGTAACGACTTGCTGCAGCTCACTAAAGAAATTATATATCCATTTCCCTACTTTGTACTGGGGGTAGTTCGTCGAAAGTTGCAAAATTTCGGTGATGGCATGTGGCTGGCTTTTTAAAATATCAGTGGGTGGTAAGATGAAAGGTGAAAGTAGTAGTATGTGCGAGTTACTTGAGGGGCGAGCGAAGCAAGCTACGAAAGGAATGCTCAGCGTTTTCATGCTGTTCCAAACTTGAAATTGCCTTAAAATGATAGCTCAAGGCAGCCAAAATTGTCATCCTTTGTCCCTCAGAAAAGTCCAAATTATATCATTTGGCGTATTAATTATATTATTAATGTTTTATAGTTTTCAATACTGTATATGAAAATAACTAATTTTTTTTTTTTTTTATAGGGTTCTGCTTATTCATAGAGTTTAAAGTATTGATGTTTATAGTTTTTTGTAGTTCGTACTAATAGTCAAATTCAATATGGCGGATATCAGAAAATTCTTTTTCTAAGAAGCAAAAAGAAACGGAATCTTCTAAAAAACATGATAAAGATGAACACTCTCATAAGAAGTCCAAAATTAGCGAAGATGAGGTTCTCTCATGCGAGAATACACCCGGTCCATCCGCATCATTTATGGTGATTACAGCTACTTCTAGAGTAGCTGAGACTGGTTCAGTAACGGAGAATGTGGTGTTAGAGATGGATATTACATAATTATTTTTGTCTTGTATTATTTACAAAATCTTGCCCAATTCATTCATCAAAAATCATTGTAATATCATTAAAATTGGTGTGTTTGAAAACCCTTATATTTTGCAAAATTTCAGGTGGGGGGATAGTAGAGAGCTTTGGGGGGGTTGCTACCCCACCTGGCATATAGGAAAAAAACCTGTATTTGTCATATGTGAAATATTTAATTGAGGCTATAAACAGTATCTAATTCCAAAACCTTTTCAAAACACTTATAACACTTAGACAAGTTTAGCTGCAACACGAAAAGCACAAAAAGAAAATATATATATATATATATATATATATATATATATATATATATATATATATATAATCATGCGGGTTGCTTCTACAGAGCTTCAATTTAATATTTAGGAGAAATCCAATGACAAGGAGAAATGTAAATGCCATGAAAAGTCTTCTTTATTGCGCAACGTTTCGAGCAATACGCTCATCTTCAGGCTGTTTAATAACAATGTGAAATTAAAATCAATATTGAATGAAAAACAAACAGAAAATTTCTATAACCTATTCGTAAAGACAAATTTTAAAAGACTGAGAAAAGAGGGTTAAATTCTAAGTTATACAGATTTACATATAAAAATTAAGAAGTTATTTTTAAATACATGTAGTAAATGTGAAATTAATACACTGGAAAAATTACCAATAGTACACTGGAACAATGGAGCTATCTACCTTACACTGCAGTATCCGAGGCTGACTAATTTGAGCAGAGGCAAAGAACGGGAAACACGAAGGATGGCGAGGGCGATTGGGGAAGGAGGGATTATAAGGAATTGGGGAAGGAGGAGGGATCATAGCAAATTGAGAGGGACGGCCGATGAGTCAACATTCAGACTAGGGGACAATGCTTTAATGAAAAGGGATTCTAAAATTCTTAGTGAGTTGGGACAAGTATTACAACCAAGAATTTTAAAATTGTCTAAAGTGACATCAATTTTGCATTTAATGCTGTGTTCACGAATACTCGAGGCTTCCTTAGTTTTTAAAATTTTACCTGTTCGGCCACTTATTCCCATATGCGAATAAAATCTAGCCCTGAGAGAGCGAACAGTGCTGCCGATGTAATTCCCAAGGAGACACCTGGGGCAGGTAAATAAATATACAACACCGCTACGCAACGAGTCAGGGGTTCGATCCTTCGCTGAGAAAAAGCTACCTAAAGACGTTTTATTAATAAATATGATGCGGGAATCAGTATGATAAAAAAATTTCCTTAACAATTTTGTAAATTTAAGCTTAAATTCCTTATTCAAAGGACCCATTTCAGGTACCAAGAAATATTTTATATCCTTCGGCACTGTAATACATGGAAGTTGAGGGCTATAAACATTATTTAAGAAGGATCTAATTAGTTTGTCTACATATTGAACAGGAAAACTATTATTAGTAAAGTATGATCTTAGATTATTAAATTCATCATTAAGTAAGGTAAAATTAGAGGTCAAATTATATCCTCTGAACAGGAGAGTTTTAATACAAGACATCTTATAGTTGAAATCAGTAAAACTAAAAAAATTCATGCCCAAACCAGTGAAAGTGGGTTTCCTGTAAACTGATGTAGTAATAGAATCACCGTTTTTCGAAATTAAAAGATCTAAGAAAGGGAGGGAGCCATTTTGCTCAGTTTCCATTGTATACGTTATATTGGGGTGCAAAGAATTTAGGAAGTTAAAGAATTGTTGCGCTTGTACCGCATTATCAAAGACTGCTATCGAATCATCAACGAAGCGTCGATAGAAAATTGGCTTGAGATGAGTGGGAGATTGTCTAAAAATTACACTTTCTAAATGAGTCATAAAAAAGTCAGCTGCTAACGGTCCGACTGGTGATCCCATCCCTACCCCATCAATTTGTTGGTAAACCTTATTGTTGAAAGTGAAATAGCATTGTTTGAAGACCAATTCTAAAAGTTCCTTCAAATGAGACAATGAAAAACCATGAAAATTATCAACTGAGCTAAAAACCCTATCTAAAATAATGGCAATAGTTTCAGATTATACTGTCTGCCTAAAATCCATAAAGCTGGAACACCTCTCCGTCCTATTTTAGCTTCGTATAACTTACCCACCTTTCAATTGGCAAAATTTGTTGTTCGTCTCCTGTCCCCCTTTGCGAAAAATGCTTACACTATAAATAACTCGTTTGAATTCCAAAAAGACCTCCTGGGTAAAAACTTCGATTCAAAAAAGTTTTTTGTCAGTTTTGATGTAAAGTCACTTTTCACAAATGTACCTGTATCTGAAACTATTGCCATTATTTTAGATAGGGTTTTTAGCTCAGTTGATAATTTTCATGGTTTTTCATTGTCTCATTTGAAGGAACTTTTAGAATTGGTCTTCAAACAATGCTATTTCACTTTCAACAATAAGGTTTACCAACAAATTGATGGGGTAGGGATGGGATCACCAGTCGGACCGTTAGCAGCTGACTTTTTTATGACTCATTTAGAAAGTGTAATTTTTAGACAATCTCCCACTCATCTCAAGCCAATTTTCTATCGACGCTTCGTTGATGATTCGATAGCAGTCTTTGATAATGCGGTACAAGCGCAACAATTCTTTAACTTCCTAAATTCTTTGCACCCCAATATAACGTATACAATGGAAACTGAGCAAAATGGCTCCCTCCCTTTCTTAGATCTTTTAATTTCGAAAAACGGTGATTCTATTACTACATCAGTTTACAGGAAACCCACTTTCACTGGTTTGGGCATGAATTTTTTTAGTTTTACTGATTTCAACTATAAGATGTCTTGTATTAAAACTCTCCTGTTCAGAGGATATAATTTGACCTCTAATTTTACCTTACTTAATGATGAATTTAATAATCTAAGATCATACTTTACTAATAATAGTTTTCCTGTTCAATATGTAGACAAACTAATTAGATCCTTCTTAAATAATGTTTATAGCCCTCAACTTCCATGTATTACAGTGCCGAAGGATATAAAATATTTCTTGGTACCTGAAATGGGTCCTTTGAATAAGGAATTTAAGCTTAAATTTACAAAATTGTTAAGGAAATTTTTTTATCATACTGATTCCGCATCATATTTATTAATAAAACGTCTTTAGGTAGCTTTTTCTCAGCGAAGGATCGAACCCCTGACTCGTTGCGTAGCGGTGTTGTATATTTATTTACCTGCCCCAGGTGTCTCCTTGGGAATTACATCGGCAGCACTGTTCGCTCTCTCAGGGCTAGATTTTATTCGCATATGGGAATAAGTGGCCGAACAGGTAAAATTTTAAAAACTAAGGAAGCCTCGAGTATTCGTGAACACAGCATTAAATGCAAAATTGATGTCACTTTAGACAATTTTAAAATTCTTGGTTGTAATACTTGTCCCAACTCACTAAGAATTTTAGAATCCCTTTTCATTAAAGCATTGTCCCCTAGTCTGAATGTTGACTCATCGGCCGTCCCTCTCAATTTGCTATGATCCCTCCTCCTTCCCCAATTCCTTATAATCCCTCCTTCCCCAATCGCCCTCGCCATCCTTCGTGTTTCCCGTTCTTTGCCTCTGCTCAAATTAGTCAGCCTCGGATACTGCAGTGTAAGGTAGATAGCTCCATTGTTCCAGTGTACTATTGGTAATTTTTCCAGTGTATTAATTTCACATTTACTACATGTATTTAAAAATAACTTCTTAATTTTTATATGTAAATCTGTATAACTTAGAATTTAACCCTCTTTTCTCAGTCTTTTAAAATTTGTCTTTACGAATAGGTTATAGAAATTTTCTGTTTTGTTTTTCATTCAATATTGATTTTAATTTCACATTGTTATTAAACAGCCTGAAGATGAGCGTATTGCTCGAAACGTTGCGCAATAAAGAAGACTTTTCATGGCATTTACATTTCTCCTTGTCATTGGATTTCTCCTAAATATTATATATATATATATATATATACAGTATGTGTGTGTGTGTGTGTGTGTGTGTGTGTGTGTGTGTGAAAATAATGCATGTTTATAAGTTGCAGCACGTAATTTGTTCTTTCAATTTATGAAAATCAATACTGGCAAAATCTTTCCGTGGATTTTCTTTTTTAACAGAAGCAAGTTTAGACAAATGTAATTACTGAACATGAAATAAAAGTAATCAATAAGTTACGTCACTTAGTTTTAGAAAATATACCAAGGAAACCAATAATATATAATATATATATATATATATATATAGAGAGAGAGAGAGAGAGAGAGAGAGAGAGAGAGAGAGAGAGAGAGAGAGAGAGAGAGAGAGAGAAATTTAACGGCGCCTAAGTTATTATTTATTTAGGCATGGAATTTGAAATTACATTTATACCTGAACAGAAAAGTACATGAAAACTATATATATATATATATTTTTTTTTTGGAAGTATACACATGTACGTCAACAAGTAACTTAAAAATAGATAGTGATGATGAGAATATCATAACTAATTCCCATTCAGCAAGTTTGTGATGTATACAATATAAAAATAATTCATTTACTATGGATTTGGGAATGTGTAAATCGTGTACCTACAGCTCCGGAAAAAAGTTCGCCTACAAACAAAATTTCTAAAGAGCATCAGAAATTACAAATGAGAAACGGGTGTTTTGTTTTTATTTCATTCATGTCGTCAAAAAGGAGTGTGTGTATATTATATTCAAAGAAAACACAATATTATCAATTGGTTAGTAATTTTTTGGTTTACGGGCGAACTTTTTTTCGAAGCTATAAAAGCACTATAATACATTACATGCTGAATACATATATAATACATGTATAATACATGCTAAATTTGAAGTGTGTACGTACGTATGTATATGCAGTATATGCGTGCGTACAGTACACGAACAAGACAAAATGTCAGCAAGAAAATGGCATATCATTTTTTTTGTAAACAATATCCGAAAGACGAGACATCAATCCTTTAAAATTAATTTCCCCACAAAATGGGGAATATATATATATATATATATATATATATACCTGACTAAAAACGTTTGCTGGATTCCCTCAGCTATAATACATACACACGTTTGCTTTAACTATAAACGTCGACGTTGAATCATCGTCTGTCCTGTACTCCCTTAGGACCCTTAATGCGTGCTTACATTACGCCTGACATTCCTAATGACCCCTCCATTACCTTCGTCAGGAAAAGCAATTACTCGTGCACCTACTATACACCTCGAGGTACGATTAGACCCGCTGTATTATCCCACCCACGTGACCTCATGATAGAAAGTGGGGAACCTTCTTTGGTATGCGTTTGTATGTGCTGAAGAGACTATCATCACGTTTTACGCTTCTGTGACTTCCCACAAACATTTCCAAGTACATTTGGTTGAGAATTATGCGAAAGCTTTTCATTATGTGAGTGAATGAATTAGTTTGTTTATGGTCTGTACTGCATCCAGTCGATCTTATGTCTTAACTGAACTGAGAAAAATGTAATCGCTATACACCATTATATATACTGTATATATATATATATATATATATATATTCAATGTTTTAGACCCAACAGTAGTATTAACAAAAGCTTCAATGTTTTAAACAAAGCATAAACCTGGTAGAAGTCCCGTGCATCGATCTCTCTTCGCACGACGTGAGATCGATGTGGCCTCGGAGATCGGTGGCCTCACCTTTAGGCCTGACCTGATGGAGGGGCGAGTTGCTCTCTTGCGATCTCCATCGCGCATAGCCGGTACCGTCCTGAGCCAGGCGTCTAGTCTTCTTTTGAAGATCTCAACTTTGATACCCGTGATGTTCTTGAGGTTTTTTGGAAGCTGGTTAAAAAGTCTTGGCCAGCTGAAAACCAAGTTATTTCCTCCAGTGTTGAGGGTGTCCCATGGCGGGCCTTTAGTTTGGCAACATTACACATTCTACCTTTCCTATTTTGCAGTATTGTTTGGATGGTTACTGGGTCCAGTTTAAGGTTTCATACAGGTTTTTCGATAATTTTCCATATGTAAATTATGGTGTATCTCTCTCTCTTTTTTTTTCCAGCTATTATAGATTCAATTTACGTAGTGGCGTTTTTTGCAGCTATGAAATTTCTTTGTTCTGTGATTTTAGTATATATATATATGTGTATATATATATATATATATATATATATATATATATATATATATACACACCTTACCTTATGAACCTTATGTTGTTTCGTGCGTTGGTCTCTCTTCACACGGAGGTCAAGCTGGTGGCCCCGCCTCTAGGTCTGGCTTGGTGGGGGAGCGAGTTGCTTTCATGCGCTCTCCACCGTACATAGCCAGGCACGCCTGGCTCATCTGGTACCGTCCTGAGCCAGGCATCCAGTCTTCTCTTGAAGATGCGTTTTACAAAATGGATAACCATATTTTAAGTCACTCAGTAATTTAAAAGCTATTAGTAAAACACACACACACACACACACACATAATATATATATTATATATATATAAGAAATTAATAACCAAGAAGAAATCCAAAGAAATTTCACAGCTGCAAAAAACGCCACTACGTAAATTGAATCTATAATAGCTGGAAAAAAAAAGAGAGAGATACACCATAATTTACATATGGAAAATGATCGCAAAACTGGTATGAAACCTTAAACTGGACCCATATATATGGGGGCGTCAACACTGAGCAGTATTCAAGTTTTGGTACGTTCCCTTTCAGCAGGGAAGTAATTTCATTCTTTTTTTTTAGGTTTTCAGTAGCTGACCCGTAATTATTTTTGTTTTGTTTATTGCTATCTGATTCTGTGTTTCAAATTTTGCAGCATTGGTCATTGCTACCCTTAAATCTTTTTCTTTCGTGCTACTCTGAATTTCCTGTCTATCTGAGGCACAGTATGTTGTCGGTTTAAGTTCTTCATTTGTTTTATATCTCAAGAGCTGTAATTTCTTGGTATTAAATTTCATGTTGTCTTCTGACCATCTGTATATTCTGTGTGTGTCCCTCTGAAAATCTTCCACCTCTTCTGCATTACCAATTCTTCTGCTGATCTTTGTATCATCAGCAAAGGATGTTACTATATTGTTGTCGCCTACTTCATTGACTGTGTTTGTCAACATGGTAATGAATAGGAGTGGGACTAATACTGTTTCTTGTGGAACTGAGCTGCGTATTTCCGATTCTGATAATGATACGCCTTGGAATTTACGGGTTGCTGCCGTTCCCTGAAGAAGTTGTAGATCCATTTTCCCACTTTGCCTGTTATTCCTGTGTTTCATTTTACGTGCTATTATGCCATGATCACATTTATCAAATGCTTTAGCAAAATCTGTGTATATTACATCGTAGTTACCATTGATCCAGGCCTGGATTAACCATTAAGCAAAATAAGCACGTGCTTAGGGCACCAAGGGAAGGGGGCACCACAGAGTTTTAATAAAATAAAATTAATAAATAAAATTAAAAAACAGGTTATATTTAATATAGTTGTGGGGTCTGGCCTGGGGGATGGCCTGGAAGAAAACTGAATTTTTAATATTATTTCACATTCAGCACTTATTGAGTCTTAATGTCTTGTCAGTTAGACAATGGAAGGGTCGAGGGGGAACCATTGTTGGGCTGTGCTTAGGGCATCAGTTAGCCTTAATCCGGCCCTGCATTGATCTCAAGTGCGTCTATGATATTGTTATAATGTTCTATTAGTTGTGATAGGCACCATCTTCCTGATCGCAATCCTTGCTGGTTCTCACTGAATCTTTCCTCTGTCTCCAAAGAGTCATATATTTTCTCCCTGACTATTCTATCAAATATTTTGGCGAGATGTGATGTCAGTGACACCGGTCTATAATTCTTTGCTCGAGACCTAGCCCCCTCTTTATATACATGAACAATATTCGCTCTTTTTGGTATACTTGATATTTCCCCCGTGTCTAGGGATCTTCTCCATATGCAATAAAGGGGTGTGGCTATTTCGTTCTTACAGTTTTTAATGAACAAGGTATTCCATTTGTCCGGACCTGCAGCTGAATGTGATTTCATTTGTCCTTAGCTTCCGCTAGATCTTCTGCAGTAAATTAAAAATCAGTTATACATTCTCCATTAATTTCCCTTCAAGAAAGGTATTTCCATCAGGTACGGCTCTCTCTTTTTGGGGTACTGAAAGCCGATTCATATTGAGCTCTCAATATTTCAAATATCTCCTTTAGATCGTAGTTTAGCTCATTATTTTCCTTTTTTAAGGGTGCGATAGTGGTCCGCGTTTTTGTTTTTCTTTTTGTGAAGCTATAGAAGTATTTGGGGTTATCTTTCATTGTTTTCACCGCATTTTCCTCTTCTCTCCCTGAATGGCCCTTAATTAGGACTTTTATTTCCCTGCTTATACTTTCGAATTTTACTTGTATGTTTTTGGTGTTGTTGTCTGTGCAATTAATTAACTTTGTGGCTACTCTCCTCTTACAGAATAGTGTTTGTTTTTGCCTCTCGAAATAGTTTCTCTTTCCCTTTGGCCGTACTTTCGGAATATATTTTTCTATGATTTCCCAGCGTCTCTTCTTCCAAGGTTATAAGCATTTCTTCACTTGTTTTATCCTCTAACACTTTTTCACTCTATTTGTGCCATCTGATTTCTTCCCAATTTATAGTCTTAGAGTTTAGATTAAAAATCTCAAATTTGTATCTTTTATGAGTATGTATATATATATATATATATATATATATATATATATATATATATATATGTGTGTGTGTGTGTGTGTGTGTGTGTGTGTTTTACTAATAGCTTTTAAATTACTGAGTTACTTTTAAAATATGCTTATCCATTTTGTAAAACGCATCAAAATTTTTTTGAATATGGATCCAAAATGTAGCAAAACAAGTTTTATTTCGTATTACTTTCGTATATTTCCTTTCCCGTTTCTGTCGTCTGTCGTGTCAATTTCGTGAGTGAACAATACCGTTTCCATGCACTCATTGCAGAGAGACAAAACATGGTCATTTCGAAAGAGAAAACACATTCATATCGATAGAGAATATTTAAGACAGAACATGTTTGTTCATTTCGGAGAAAACCCTAGATAAAACATATTCACTTCGAAGGAGAACCCCCTAAGATAAAACATGTTCATACAGAAAGAGAAACATTAAGACCAAACATGTTCATGTTAAAGGAGAAAACTAAAAACCAAACAAGTCCATTTCGAAGGGGAAACCAATACCGAATTCATGAAGCTATTTTATGAATGTTGAATTCGATTTTATAATAGTTTTTACATCTATAGAAACATTGAAATTTTTAAATAGCAAAAAAAATTACTAATTTGTAATAACATGTTTTTCTTTGTCTATTTTTATTGTTTGCGTTCACAATAACAAAATCATTACTAATTGGTAATTTTTTTATGTTTTTAGAAATGTTACTTTTGTAAAAACTTTCTGAAACTGTATTTCATATACTTATACTATTTATTTATTTATCATTGTCCTTTCTAAAGTATTTTGAGTGTTCCCTCAACTTGGTGAAGTTCAAATGACATACAAGAATCGATGAAATCGTAACAAATTACAACGTTTATGAGAGTATAATGACTATAGAAGGTATTTTCCAATCTCGCACATATTATGTATCGATCAAATGTATTACAAAGAGAAAAGAGGAAAAAACTAACATTTTTTTTTAAATTTTTATTTCCAAAACTGAGAAATGATAAAAATTCGTTCTATAAGTTCGGGTTCTTGATGCTTGACATTTCGGCAAAATATCCAGAATTGATAAAAAAATGTATTAACATTATACTTGTTTTCACGTGAATGGTTTCAATAGCTGATCTTCAAACATACTATATGAATAATACAAATGTTTGAATGCAATAAGAACAAATCAATAAACCGCTTTCTACTCGCGCGCTTTCCTTTTACTGAAAGATGGGTACTGTATCTCAATCCTCAACAGTTGAACAGAAAACAGAAGGTCTACAACTAGGAAATATAGTTACAAAATTATCATTTATTTTAATAAAGTAATTACAGCGTTCGATATCTGTCATCTTCACAATCAAATATCGGATAACTCTTTTCTTTTCTTTCATTAAAAACTCAGACGGAAAATCTGATATATATATATATATATATATATATATATATATATATATATATATATATATATATATATATATACCTTTGGTACCTTTGGTTTGCTTCTACCCGAATTGTTCATTCTAACGAAGGTCAAGCCTTTCACTCCACCTTACACCTACAGTTTAACGTGGAATCCGAACCACGCCCCAGCAGCAGCCCAGCATCTTAACCACTATGCTACCTAGGGTACCCATTTATTTACCAACCACTTTCTTTATTGTGTTGAAGGATGAACAACTGGGTTTTGCTGCGCGCCGCCTCACCAGGCAAAGCAGATAGGATCCAACTTCCTGGATCCTGTCCCAAAGCTGGATCCTATCTGCTTTGCAGATGGCTGGTGAGGGAGTAGCTATATTTTTGGGACCTCTTTGCGAGTGACCCGTTGCCCACGTCGGGCTAGCATCATGAAAAAGAAAAAACTATAGTATTTGTCATTTACCATTACTTATTCGGACTATAGTGGATTTAATTTTCCTAGAAGAGTTCCTTGTTCCATGCACGGTCTGTGTGTATCATATATATATATATATATATATATATATATATATATATATATAATATATTATACAGTAAAATCACAAAATAACACGTGATCTTATTAATAAGCAAAACAACCACAGGAAAAAAAGGAAATGAAAATGTGAATATATCACGAAGGCGCTCGGAATTCGTGTTTGTTTTTTTCCTTTTTCCCTGTGGTTGTTTGCTTATATATATATATATATATATATATATATATATATATATATATATATATATATATAATATATATATGAGAGAGTATATTGACTTGTACAAGACACATCTTTCGAAAATCTTTTGGTTCACTGGAAAAATGCTACAAATAGTGAAAAAAAACCTATTTTCTCCATTTTAAAAGAGGAAGTTAAAGAGATGTACAACATATTTACGTGCGCAGATGGAAGAAAAACAGTATACTGTATTTGGGTAGTAAGGAGATGCATTTGACCGTAAATATATAGTACCAATAAGGATGCAGTTGCGCAAAGCTTTGAATGGTAGACATTTTGAGCAGTGTTTTGAATAAAAAAAAAAAACCTTTATTCATTTAAATAATAAAACAAAATTATAATTCCGTTTCTTTTCAATAAAATTATATTAGCATTCAAACGAGTATCCTTACCTTTGACCCAATATATATATATACACATATAGACGACCACCCTAAAAGAGAGTGAAAGGAAATTACATAGATTAGTGTAAGCCAATTCTATGGTATAGAAGTTGACATGACTAATCAAAGAGTCTTGGGAACATATTGGAACACAATGTACCTGTCAATAACTGTTAATTGGGTCTTTTTTATACCTGTTTTACCTGCCTGTCTGTCTATAGCTCTACAGCATTGACAGAAGCTCAATTCTGAAATACTGGGTAGGTTAATTTTTATAAAAATGTTAAGTCTTTGTTTTATATATATATATATATATATATAATATATATTATATATATATATATATATATATATATATTCTGAAGGGCAATGAAGTATAAATTATATTTTAAGTTTTATTTCAAAAGAACTAAATTTAATTCACGTTTATACTTAAAAAAAAGGCAATTGAATGCTAAGACTGAAGTTCAGAAAGAAAATTAATTTTAAATATGACCGATGCGAAGAACACAATTAAATTACTTCTTCATGTTAAAATTTCACATTTGAATTAAAATTTGGAATACAGAAGCCTGCAGTCGTAATTTCTTATGAAACTTATTAAAACTGGGCGGGGTATAGTTGGCTCGCTTCGTGCAACTCCTCTAGTTTTAATTGAGAGAGAGAGAGAGAGAGAGAGAGAGAGAGAGAGAGAGAGAGAGAGAGAGAGAGAGAGTATGAATCATTATATAAGAAAGAAATAAAAAAAAGGAGATCGTGTATATACGAAATGGTTTATCGAAAACCGGTTATAATGCATTAAATTTGGCGTTCTCAAATTGGGACTCGAAATAGATGAAAAAACAATTGAATGCACGGACGATGCATGAATGAAAACGAGGCGGACCCATGCACTCAATAGCTACATCTTTTTCGTTCATTAATAACTTTATAATGCGCTCATCATTTCTATTATGCGCACACGCAGGCTTCCATTGGGGGAGAGGGAGCTTACCGTCATTATATACGTCACCAAACAAAGCACCAGTAATCAACTTACCTGAAAAAGAGAAACAAAGGGTAATTAATATATATATATATATATATATATATATATATATATATATATATATATATATATATATATAGAAAAAATACCTACCTACGTACCTACCTAAAAAATTAAAACCTCGGCTTACATTAAGGGATTCGATATATAATGAAAGAAAAACGATGAAATCATTTAATTTACGAAGCCGTTTAGTAACTTGTATTGAGTGAGAAAGATCGCTCGCAGCGCCTAACCACATTCTAAAATAGTTTTCTTCATGACACAAAATTCCCCAAGCAACAGATGGCGATATGCCACCTGTGGTTTGCTTTTTGGAGGCAAAGTCGCCTATATATATATATATATATATATATATATATATGTGTGTGTGTGTGTGTGTGTGTGATTCGTTTCGTAATACAAATATAGGAAATGCGAACAGAACTATAAAGACTCGCACTAACCCAATACAGAAAAGAGGAGAGAATCCTTCCGAGTACTTTCGTATATTATTTCTGTGCATCCCTTCAGGAAGAAGATAAAAAAGTACTGGGAATATATATATATCTTACCTTTTTCCTACACACAATTAATATGATATAAAATGTTAACACGTTTATCCGTTTCAACTGATTACTTCTCACTTAACGCCATTTCCATCCACGGTCCGAAAGTGGGAATTTCAGATTTAAGAAAAGTTTTCCGTTTTGGGGAGGGAAAAAAAACGACATTTTGTGACGCAGTTTCACCGCTCAAGGGTAACTTCCACGAATAATCTAACTTCAAGTGGGAATCCTTTATTGGAAATGAGAATGGATTAATTTGAAAATTGCCTCCTTCGAGATTTCCACTTCCGAGTTTCTCTTTCTTGGACGAAAACTGGAATGGGAATGGCAGGAATTTGGAAAAAGACCAATTTAATTTATACTGTAATTTCAAAAACATTGTAAAACGGTTGCGCTAATGCAAAGGAATACAAATCAGAATGCGATAGAATTGTTAGTGTGTGTGTGTGTGTGTGTGTGTGTGTGTGTGTGTGTGTGTGTGTGTGTGTGCGCGATGTCCGGATGTCAGTTTTTCAACATCTGCGGATGCTGATTTTTTATTTCAATATCCGTGGATGCTGATGCGGATATTTTGTTAATCTATCAATATAATATAGAATTATGAATATATGACATAATTTTTCAAATTTCGTGATATTACTATTATGGGAGGCAATGCATAAGAATTAAAATTAATATTAATGTTTTCATTATGATTAAAATAATAACTTTCTCAAGAATTTCAGCCACAGAAAATTCAATGAAACAAGTTTAATTTAATTTTCTGTATTACCACGTATTTATATTTTGAGGTTTATATATTTGTTTGTTCATTAATAATTATTAATACTTTACATGAAATGTGCATGACTGGGCCTTATAAGCTAATTTAATTGTAAATGGCATAATTTATTAGAGGTAATATCCGCATAACATCCGCAGTCAGAAGTGCGGATGCGGATGTTAAAAATGATGCGGATATCCAGTCCACCACTAATATATATACACACACATATATATATATATATATATATATATATATATATATATATTATATATATATATATATATATATAAGAGTATAAAGGGGAGAGGTATAACTACGAAACAATTATCGTTTATTTTGCTTGTACATTAAGAAGGTATTACAGTATAAGGTTATATATGAGATGTTCATAAAAGAATGAAATGAAGCATTTGTTCATAAAAGAATAAAAGTTAAACATCCGTTAATTAGCATAAACATTATTAAAAAAAATGTATAGGAATTTGTAGAGAAACCTTTGATAAGTGTAATAATATTTGAAGACCTTCCAAATTTAGTATAAAATGCGAGCTTACGTTTTGAAATGAAATAATATAAATTTTCAAGTCAAAATTTCACGTTTGTATGACAACATATACCCTGCGTAACTATATCAAATATTGTACATACATATATTATACAGATATCAATATATAGGAATATATACACAGCTGTATCTTATCAGTTCCTACACTGCATAACAGTAAAATTATATATATATATATTTTTTTTTTTCAGGTATATTTTGGAAAGTCGATCGAAACTTATTTTCTTCTAATATATATATATATATATATATATATATATATATATATATATATATATAGGGGGAGCTACGGGGGGGGGGGGGGGGGGGGGGGGCTTCAGCCCCTCTCGAAATAAAATCATATAATTTCAGAAAATGCATACAAATATGAAACCTAAGTAAATTATAAGTAAGTAGGCCACGTCAAGTACCTTCAGCACATGTTTAATTATTGTAATACACTTATGAATGTTTTTTTACTCATTTACACACTTTTAATATATATATATATATATATATATATATATTTTTTAATTGGGGTTGCTTAACCTCATTCGCAACATCTAAGGTCATATGACGGAGGGGACCTACAGCTTTACGTGGGATCCGAACCACGGTCGCTACATAATCTGGGCGCAGAGGACGGTCTCCCATCCAACTACTACCCAGACCCAATGTCGCTTAACTTCGCTGATCTCCGAGAAGCGGTGTTACGACATTGGCCACGACGTAGCCCATATATATATATATATTAGCCCCTCGCGAAAAGAAATTCTGGCTACACCTCTGTATACATATATAACCTCTTTATTTATATATATATATATATATATATATATATATATATACACGAGGGGTGCTCAGAAAAAAAGTTTACACGGCGTATAATTTCGTAACTAAAAGACCTACATTGATTATGTTTGTATCAGGTGAATTCGTTAATCATTGTTGGCAACACTGTACATTGGTTATATGAATCAGTTGAACATGGCGGCTCGACTGGAACAGTACCCTGTCATTTCTGCAACGATATTCCGAGTCTGTCAGTGGTCAAGAATTTTTCGAGCGCATTGTCACAGGAGACGAGACACGAGTTCATCATCGTACTCCGGAAACAAAACGTGCTAGCATGGAATGGAAACACCCTTGGGTCCCCACGACCAAAGAAGTTCAAGACTGAGGTCCGCTGGCAAAGTGATGGTTACCGTGGTTTGGGACCACAAAAGCGTTTTGCTCGCAGACTTCACGCAAAAAGGCACAACAATCAATGCAGCTGCATATTGTTCAACACTGGAACGTTTACGAGCGGCCATTAAACGTAAACGTCCTGGACTGCTCCGTAGAGCAGGGCACTGTTCCAGTCGAGCCGCCATGTGTGTGTATATATATATATATATATATATATATATATATATATATATATATATATCAGTAAAATCACAGAATAACACGTGATCTTATTAATAAGCAAACAACCACAGGGAAAAGGAAAAAGAAACTTGTTTTCCCTGAAGATGTGAATATATCACGAAAGCGCTCGGATTTCGTGTTTCTTTTTCCTTTTCCCTGTGGTTGTTTGCTTATATATATATAGAGAGAGAGAGAGAGAGAGAGCGCTTTCGTTTATTACAAGTATATAATGTCAGAATATTGCTTTGTTAATAAATTATAACACAATATATATAAATTTTTTAGTATGCCTTTATCAAATATGGAAGTCTTTTAAATGGATTTAATTTATTTTTAGGGGTAACATAGATCTATGTTCGTGGTGCCATATCCAACATATCCATAATAAACATTCCAAATATATTACTTTCCTTTCCCAAAATCAATTCTTTTCCCCCCAATTCAAAACTTGTCAATTATTTAATTATACATTTTTCTATATGGATGAAATTATGTTATTTCTTTGTGTAAGACTTCATATAGCAAGAATGAGAAAAGCAAGACCGGATGTACACATACGCATGCGTCACGAAGAGCCAATGCCTGTAGGAGCCCTGCAAGCAGGCAAACTATGCATCACGCAGGCACAAGGGATGTAAGCATGAATAATGTACCAGCAGTCGATTATGTTTGTATGACTACTATATATATATAGATAGATAGATAGATATGGAGTATAGAGAAGCGCGTGCTCATAAAATGTATGATGGGGGATTGGTGATTGGTTGAAAGTGCATTAAAAATGGCAAATATGTTCAAGTGTTGACATTTGCAAAGCTATTAAATTTAAATTTCTGTACGACTATGTTATGCATTAGACTCTGTGCTCATATAGACAGTACATTGATTAGTTTTACCTAGCAATTATTTATATATATATATATATATATGATTAGGTTTACCTAGCACTTATTATATATATATCTGAACCACAAGTTTTTAAATTTTTTAAAGTATAAAGTGTGAATTTTAACTGAACTACTTATTCGCTTTAATATGTAATAGAAATAACGCTTTTCTGGTATAATTTGTGACTTAACTGTGTGAAATAACCATATCTGGATTCTGGACCAGTCCAAAGACACATAACAAATATATATACAGTATATGGGTCCACTATTTCTCTGTCACATGCCTTCTACATATATATATATATATATAAGCAAACAACCACAAGGAAAAGGAAACACAAAGTCCGAGCGCTTTCGTGATATATTCACATTATAATGTGAATATATCACGAAAGCGCTCGGACTTTGTGTTTCCTTTTCCTTGTGGTTGTTTGCTTATTAATAAGGTCACGTGTTATTTTGTGATTCTAGTGCATATATATATATATATATACAGGAAAAGTGAATAGCTGGGATAAATATAGAATGGAAAAATGAGCCTATATAGAATGTATAAAATGTTTAAAAGAGAAATAAAGTGTATTGTTTCTGGTAACAAAGTTAATTAACTGATTACTTCAATCATTTAGCTTAGTTGTTTATCATACAGTCTGGTTATATACTGGTTAAATACTACTAAATTAAAAAAGTACAGTTTCTGGAAAAAGGTTTGCCTTCAATCCCTCAATCGCATTATTTCTAAAAGTCATCAAAAATTACTAATTGGTATTATGTTTTTCTTTGGATATTTTTTTTTTTTTTTTTGTGACAATAATAAAATTTAGAAATAATCATTTATTGAGTACCGGAGTAGTTTTTTTTAGGCTTTTTACGTATTTCACGTTTGTAGACGAACTTTTTTTTCCAGAACTCAAATTTTACAACTTAAGCAGCTAACCACCAATTTTTTTTTTACTTCAAACAAATATTAAAGTAAATTAGTTTTATTTATATTAAATCAAAGGTAAAAATCTCTGAACGAAATAAATGATGGAAATTTTGGCGAAATATACTGAATCACTAATAATTATTAGTAGACTAATATAGTTTTTTTCCTCTTGTATTGTTGAACCTAGCTAGGTTCTACACAATAAATTTCCTACTTTACATGACAATGCAGGTCCAACTTTTGTCTAGTTGTACTTTTTGCACCTAAATAACATCTATGACATTTCTTTATATATATATATAATTATCGATGCATTCATAGTTTAAGTTTAGGGTATGCGACATATATATATATATATATATATATATAATATATATATATATATATATATAGGGTGGCCCAAGATAAAGTACCCCATTGAGTTTTATTAAAAGAAATAATGGGACTATTTTATCTTCGGCCACCATATATATATATATATATATATATATGGGACTATAGTGGATTTAATTATCCCAGAAGAGTTCCTTGTTCCATGCACGGTCTGTGTGTATCATATATATATATATATATATATATATAATATATATATATACGGATAAACTGTAGAGAAAATAATAAAAATGCAATAGATGTGCTTTAGGGGTGGAAACAAAACAAAATTTTTACATATATACATTATTTAAAAAAGTCAAAAGACAAAATTTAAAGTAAATATAATCTTATTAACAAGAATGGCAAAAACAACAAAAAGCTATATCAAAATCAAAGTTAATTTAATAATAATAATACTAATAATCATAATAAATTTTTTTTGGATACTTATGGTAGTAATGTGTACAATATAGGCCTATAATACATTATAGTAGAGGCAAAATATGTATCAAAGAGAGAACAAGATACGTCGATATATTTATATTAGAACAAAACTATACATTTTATGAAATATAACTAGTTACTTTAAGTAAAAATTTATGTCAATGATATATATATATATATATATATATATATATATATATATAGTGTACTCTCAGGACTCTATTTTTAATGACATTTAATACCTAAATAAATAAGATGAACGTAATAATAATAATATAGGCCTACTATACTATATTATATATATTTAAAAAAATTGCTTTGACATTGTATTTGTTTTTAATGTCTCTTATAATTACATTGATGTAAGGTTTATAAATGTATTACACATATTTTATTGCTTTACTTGGGTTAATTAACTGTAGTTATTTTTTTTTAGCTTATAAATGGCAAACATAACTTTTAATAAGTAGGCTAAGACAATTTCAGTAAAAATATATTTTCATTGTGTCATAAATACAACACAAGTAATATTTAGCGAGTCTCGTGGTAATGAACGAGCAAAAACCAATAATTAGTTCCACAAGTCTACAAACACTAGTTGCGGTAGTCCATAAGTTAGCCAATTCGTTGTGATCGGCGCTGATCTATATATCAACAAAAAAAAAACGCGGCATACGATATTTTCTGTCGTACGAGGTCGTACGTCACTTAATTTTACAGTGATTAATTGGTATATTTTTAAGCTAATACATTCATCGCATTGCTAATTATTTTTGAGCAGTATTAATGATGGTTAAATGTATTAGAGTAATATACATTATAACTACAACCACCCGATAATATTTTGGCGCCATTTGGCGTACGGAGTCGGAAAAGGCTATAAATTAGTTAGTAGCCGCTGGCTGTCACGCTAGCCGGAGAAGTAAAGTTGCCACATACTTCTATCTACCGTTTAATTATATGAATGGAAAATATTTTCATACTATGAATAAAATACACATTTTCATTAAGTACATATTGCTATTTTAATGATACGTGTAAAAATTAAAGTTATTGTAGTTAAGAAGAAAAAAATAAGGGTTTAAAACAAGTGCAACACAGTTATCACGATGTAAATATTTCAATAACACTATATTCAATCCCGTTTTGTAACGATGCAGGTCGATTCCACGGAGATAAAAAAAATATCCTTCTTCTGGAGGCTTTTGAAGAGGAGGAGACGGTGTAACCCACGAGGCTTTTTATCAGATCCAGCTGAAGGAACTGCCTAAACAGCAATGAAAGGACCCTGAAAAACACCCTTTCCTCTCTCCTTTGAATACGAACAAACGCACTTGTGTAAGATGGCGGCCAACTTAGTTTCGGCTTTTTCATTGGTAGATCGGGAAATGAAGGAGGAGCGTCTTGCAAATTGCAAACCAACCAACAAGCGCTTGCAAGCATTAAGCTCCTCCCTCACCTGTTGCAAGCAAACAGGTGGCTGGTTGCTAATGAAGATGGGCAGGGTTATGGGCGGATCTGGGGAGAGTCGCTCCACTTGAGGGGGCGTTCTTTTGCAATGTCTGCCCACCTGCAATGGTCGTTGGCACTTATAAGAGAGCCAATTGCAATCATTGTACAGACAAGGGGGGCACTTTTGTAAGCGAGGGAAACTGCAAGGCCGCTTCTCAGTCATGAATTCTCCAAAGTCAGACATTAATTGGGGGGGAAAAGAACAATGCCCTAGAAATCAAGGCCACGGAGGGTAATTACAATTATTGCGCCTTATTTAGGTTAAATGACGTTCTCATTTAGATGAATCTATTTACATTCATTTTCAGAAGTCGCGGACAAATGTTTGGAAAAAAAATGGTGTCTTCAGCAAAACTCCTGAAAATGAATTTATTAAAACTCAAAACGCATTTATTTAATTATTACTTAATTTTTCTAATTGAAATTAATTAAAAATGTTAATTAAATATTCTTTTTTCCAAACATTATTATTATTGTTATTATTAAGATGGAAAATACTTTCAGAATATGGGTAAACGTCTTTAAATACACTGCCAAAAATTGAGGAACCTCCAGCTCACCAACTCGACGAATTTCAAGTATCATCTCGACAAGTTCCTATATAAAGTCCCTGACCAGCCATCCATAGCTGACTATGAGAGGCTAAGAGTTGAAAGCAACTCTCTCATTCATCAAATCTCTAAAATAAAGTGGGACACAGGTCGACCCAGAACATTTATTCGAAGCCAACAAAAGTAAGTGATTATTATTATTATTTTTTTTTTACTGCAGTAGTAAGCCTCTATCAGGATAATAATGGAATTTAGGAGTACCACATTTTGCAACAAAATTGAAAATAAAATCTGTTTCCTTAAACACATGAACAAAATGGGCACAGAAGAAATATCCAATATGGAAGACAAGAATCCATCATGATTCCAGGATACACAGAGTATGTACACACACACACACATATATATAATATATATATATATAATATATATATATATACGGTGAACCAAAAGTAGGTGGACAGTAGATTGAATACGGTTTGTGTTATATTATATTATAACTATGGTGTTCATTATAACTATGGTGTTTGTGTTATATTATATTAAATATTATAACTAAATTTATTTAAATTTTATTTTGTATTATAGTATACAAAAAAATTAAATATGTATTCTCAAAATAAACGTTATCATTTACTGTCCACCTACATTTGGTTCACCCTATATATATATATATATATATATATATATATATTTAACTACGCACTGCAAAGTTTGTTATAACTTTGAGGTGATCACCATATATATATATATATATATATATATATATACACAAATATACAAACTCAGAATGGTTCCCTGAGAAACTTATATGTTAAACACAGACCGTGTGTATATATATGCAGTAAAATCACAGAATAACACGTGATCTTATTAATAAGCAAACAACCACAGGGAAAAGGAAAAAGAAACACGAAATCCGAGCGCTTTTGTGATATATTCACATCTTCAGGGAAAAACAGTAATATTACTTGTTTTTCCCTGAAGATGTGAATATATCACGAAAGCGCTCGGATTTCGTGTTTCTTTTTCCTTTTCCCTGTGGTTGTTTGCTTATATATAAATATATATATATATGAGAGAGAGAGAGAGAAACTATATGTACGTGTGTGTGAATGTATTTATATATTTTTTATGGAAGAAGGAGGGCCAAGGGTGAATATGTAAATGTATTATACACCAAATATATATATATATATATATATATTATATATATATACGGCAAAAAGCTTAACCTTCATCACACTGAACAATTCGGGCAGAAGCAAATATATATATATAACCTTTGACCTTTGGTTATCTTCCGCCCGAATTGTTCATTCTGACGAAGGTCAAACTTTTCACTCCACCTTAGACCTACAGTTTAACGTGGAATCCGAACCACGCCCCATCAGCAGCCCAGCGTTTTAACCACTAGGTTAACCTAGGGTACCCATTTATCTACCAACCATGTTCTTTATTGTGTGGAAGGATGAACAGCTGGGTTTTGCTGCGCGCCGGCTGCCGTCGGGTCTTGAACCCGGGGCCGATGGATTCGTAGTCAGCGACGCTAACCACTACACCACCGAGGTGTTTTGCAGACTGTTTACAGAAAATGGTAGATAATTAATAGCTACCAACTTAATTAACACAGGGAAAGAACATTGTTGGTTGTAAGACTACTCTTTTTCAGAGAGAGAGAAGAGACGTATACATTATTTGCATTATATATACTGACTGCCTGGTTGGAACAACGTTTAAAGTTTCCATACTAGTTAATAATAGTGCATCGAGCTATTCGCATAGAAACAATGAGGTTACACAGCAAATGATAATAGTATTCATAAGGAATTGCTCTTCTTTCTCGTTTTTGTTGTCGTTAATACCCATTTGTACTGCCAAATGGAACAATGGCAGCACTAAAACGTCGCAAAATCGTGGCAGACACAGAGGGTATGAAAAAGGAGAACGGCTGAGGGGAAGAGAGAGGGGAATAGAACAAACTGACCAGATCTCAGCCACCATGAGGATATAACAGGAAGTAGGGGATACAAACAAAAATCTACAAATAAAAATACAATTAAAATAACAAAGGTTTCGCTAAAACGATTTTATTCAGATCACTCTAAAAGAAAGTTCTATTTTATTGTCTGTACACACACACACACACACACACACACACACACACACACACCCACACACACACACACACATAGTAAACATGATATTTAATGAGTACAGTTATATCAGAAAATAATGTATTGTATAGATGTGCCTTTATATTTGTTCATGTTCTAAACGCAATTTATGACCTTGAAGCGTAATTCTTTATACTTTTCCTATCTTATAATTATTAAATCTTATTATTATTATTATACCTTAGAATTATTATACGGACCAAATTGTACTCTATATTGTATTAGGAAGATATTATTTTCTCCCCCTTACTCGCACCAGAGAGAAAATAACTGATTTTGCGAGCTAGTCCAAAAAATAGGACTCGGAAGTGAAAAAGATCTTATTTCCATTAATGTAAATAAAATAGGTCTTCACTTCGATTCAATTTCAATCTTTACTCGTAAAAATAAATATTATAATATTACAATTACGATAATATTAGTGTAATTTTTAACGGAAACTATTTATTAATTTTTCTCCTTTAGTTTGGCTCTTAAGCCTTAAGCTTTATTGGGCCCTCAGATTAATATACGAGATAAAAATAATTTCCTATAGGCTATAAATAGTTACGATTTGGTGATATTAATATTATGATTAATTATTATTAGGATATATATATATATATATATATATATATATATATATATATATATATATATATATATATATCAACTTATAGGTAGTTACGATTACTTAATATATACGATTAATTATGATTTATTATATGATAAAACGACCATATTTAGTTATGATTTGTAACATACAGATATTATGATTAGTTTTTATTATGATTAACTATAAAATAAAGAAACACCTCAAAAGTAGTCATGATCATATAATATGATACATAAAATTTAAGATTAATTATGATTCGGATTACTTATAAGATGATAAAGTTTATGGTCAGGTTGGATACTTTTTTTAGGACACACAAACAAACTTATAGTTAACGTGATAAATGAATTCCGTAAACAGTCTATACATTAAATCTCGACCATTTATAGTACAGGGTGTTAAAAAAGAAAAGCAACCCATTGGAGAATGCGTATATGATCGTAACGTAACCCTTTTCTTTCCGTTTCATTGATCATTAATTAAGAACAAGAATGGTATTCACGCTTCAAGAAAGGATATTCACCGTTCAACTTACATTAGAAAACGAAGTTACGAAGTCGCCACCGATTAATTTGTACGGAAATACCGAATTGAATTACTGGGTGCAAACAGTAGACGGCATATCAACAGAGACATTAAAACGCGCGTTCGATAACATGATTCGTCATGTACACTTATATGAGAATCATAATTGCCAACATTTTCAAAAATTTTTGTAATTTATTAATAAACATGCATTCTCCAATGGGTTGCGTTTCATTTTGAACACCCTGTAGGTACGTGTTTTAGCCACCTTAGCGAAATTTATACCTATAAGAACATCATATAATACTATATTAAGATTAAATGTACGTTATACATAAATATAATTCGGTTGAAGATGTAATAAGTCGGAAGACATTTAGTTTTTATAGGACAAGTTTCTATATTTACGATAGAAATTGGACAAAGTACTTTTAGAAGATCTATAAAAGTTTTCTTACGTGACTTAAAGGCTTACAGCGCGGAAAAATGGGTATGTGCCCAAACATTCATAGGACGGTTTATAGACACCCATTAGACTAGAGTTCACTATACCAATAATGTAACGTAACCCGACTTAACTCGACCTAAAGAGCGTTTGTCGATAAAATTTCCTTTGATAAAGCGTTCATTGCTCGAGCAAAACTCGGTGTGATGCGTCAGGAATTAAAAATGACAAATGAAAGCGACTCATTCTTACATCAAAATGCCCGAGGAAATAAATTGGAGGAATTTCATGTATCACTGGAAATCTTTTTATATGTTGGTTAAGCTACAACAAAACCTCCTTGCATTAAATTAAGATAGTTACTACAAAGCGCAGTTGGAGACCTTTTTTCACTACTAAAACGGGGAAGAATAATCCTCCAACCTCTTTTTCAGGGTATCATTGGCAATCCTTTAAAAATACAATTGTTATGCCTTAATTATTTAATTATTACGCCTTAAGTACGACTCTCTGAAGAATATATACGTATATACACCCTAAATTAACACGTTTAAGACAAGAATTATTCTTCCACCCTGTACTTAGTGTTAAAAAAACTCAAATTACTGAGGGGTAATTATTTTCCCTTGCTTTAATAAGGTGAGAAAAACTTCTCCAGACGAAAGTTACAGTAACTCTCTTATTTAACGTAAGGGCGCTTTTGTTACGCTTTTAATTGTGCAATTAAATAAAAGAGAAGCAGTATGTGTGTGTGTGTATATATATAAAAAATCTTGGTTAACCTTGTTTTGCTTCTGCCCGAATTGTTCATTCTGACGAAGGTCAAGTTTGTCACCCCACCTTAGACCTACAGTTTAACGTGGGATCCGAACCACGCCCCACCACCAGCCCAGCGTCTTAACACTAGGCTACCGAGGGTACCCATTTATCTACCAACCAATTTTTAATGGGGGAAAGATGAACAGTTGGGTTTTGCTGCGCGTCGCCTGCCGTCATCGGGTTTCGATCCCAGGCCGATGGATTCGTAGTCAGTGACGCTAACCACTACACCACCGAGGCGCATATATATATTATATATGGGATGAATTTCACAATTAAACACATGGTTTGCATCTCTATATATATGAGAGAGAGAGAGAGAGAGAGAGAGAGAGAGAGAGAGAGAGAGTCAAAACGTAAATACGCATTAGTATATAGTGTGAATCCTTAATGTTAATATAATGATTGTCAGTTTAAGTTCTTTTAGTTTAAACTTAAATGAGAGTAAAAATAAAGTTATTCCTTCAAATTAAGTGCAAATATTGCAAAAAAACACTTTTTCAAAGAAATAAGATAAATTTTCTTCTGCCTCTGTTGAAAAGAAGAAAAAGAAGATGCGTCGCACATCACGTTCGAAATACCAATGTCATAATATAAATTAGTTATTCCTTAAATGGAAACTTCAATCCATTTTTTTCGCGCTTTAGATTTAAATACGACTTACTTCAGTAGCCTTAAAATTATAATAAATTAAATAAAATTAATATATTAAATTTCGACTATTATTAATGTTAGTATTTATTTTGGATCACCCGAAGATCAGGGCCCCCAGCCTTTTAGTTAGCCTTATAAGCCTAACTAACGAAAATATCGCGACCTAACCTAACCAATCGTCAAGGACGTACAGTTGACCTAATGATTGGTTAGGTTAAGTCGTGATATTTTCGTTAGTTAGCCTTATAAGGCTAGCTAAAGAAGGCTGGGGGCTCTGATCTTCGGGTGATCCTTATTTTTTTTTTCATTCTTTACCCACGTGGTCACGTACGAGGCAATGAGAAGTACTGGTATCAAGGAGGTAAACAAGGGCAAGTGGTGCGCATGCGCAGATCAGCTTAAACTTTGGTATATACGTTACACATTACGCCATGACTATTTAAAACAATGCTCTCACGTCACAGTTTGTACGCAACTACTGTGATCTGGAACGGATTTACGGAAGTGATCAAGTAAAGGATATCAATATTTGCATTTAAGTTTCACTGAAATGAGTAGAAAATCGTACCTACCTTCTGGATCCTCTATATTTGTTTTAATTAAATGCAACAGCATTTTCATAATCGTACAATACTGTCATTCAGTACTTACTTTAGTATGAAGAAGAACGGGCAAAAGTAACTCCACAAAGGTAGACATTAATAAACCAACTATTTCAAGAACTTTAACATCTCTTGTTCCGCAGAAGTATAAGCTTGTAAGACAACAACACCTAGTGCCTTCCAACAATACAACACAATAACAATATATGGTATGCAGCCAATTGTTCTGTCTTTACGGAAACTAGGTCAGCAAAGTAATACGAAAGGCAGGAAGTATAGTTCTGAATACCATAATAGTTTCAATTTACAAAATGAACTATTTATCAATGACAAGGACGTTACAATAAAGTTCTTACTGCAAAAGCAAAACGTACTCTAAATAAATTATCCTATGACTGTGAACAAGTCAGTTTATAGTAAATGATTTTCTGAAATCTTAAAATATCAACAAATTACTCGACTAACTATTTTACTCTTGCGTGGCATGGCTCTATTATTATTGAATACCTATATGTAAATAGTAAGTTTATCGGAGTTTCCTTTAATTATGTATGGAAATTATTGAAATCAATTATACATAAGCACATAAAAATATATATCTTGAGTTGCCAATGAACATATTATGTATATACATGTATTTTTTATCGTAATTATTTTCGACAAAAAATAATTTTATCATCCAATGAACCCTACCACGCATTGGAACTAAACGCCACTCAGCCACTCAGCCAGTAAGTACACCACACAGCCGATCAGCCAATCGGCTGCCAAACCATTCAGCCAGTCAGCCACATTACTAGAAATCATCATCACAGAAAAATTTGTGCTCTGAGAGAAGTTTCCACAAGTCAGACATTGTCCGAATTTTAGAAAAATGACTTCAGTACTCTCAAATAACATATAACAAAGAATAATTAATAAAATTAGAGTTGTATATTAGTCACTTTTGAGTAATTCAAAGATTTATTTTATTTGGAAATCAATTTTATCATATATTAAATCCATTATCTAATTAATTTACAGTTCAAATTAGGTGTGTCGACGATAAGTCAACTGATTGAAACGCTAAATATCATATTCATTCATTCATATCATAATTGCGAGGTATTTCTCTTAAGTAATTGAATAATTGCATTTAATTTTATTTAATTTCACTTAATATTTAGTGGTATTCATCCGAATGATAACTATTACTTTTAAAAACTGAGAATAATAGTTTATACAGACTTCTGACTGGTATCCTTCCTATAGTTAAAAGTTTTAACACACACACACACACTATATATATATATATATATATATATATATATTATATATATATATAGTATTAATTATCCTGCATAAGGTAAAGTAAAGAAGAAAACAGGGGTCACCACTTTTAAAGCTAAGTATCATCCTAACTTATTTTCAATACGATGAATAATCCGGTCAAAAGTTAAAGATTTATGGAAACCGGTAGACATGCCTTGTGCTGTTCGTAGTTACTTCGTTTTTACGACACATTAAAACTAGTTTGTTTAAAGCCTTCAGCTGAAATACCTTTCTATACCGGTGCACGCGAATATGGAATAATCTATTGGCTCATACACGGCCAAACTACCTCTAAAACATTTACTACATAAAAACTGAAACTTTTAACTTATAGTCGATGTAACGGAGGGGAAATTTTTAGTTTTTTGTAAGGAATGTTTTAATTCCAGAAACGGAAATACCAAACATTTTTAACTAAAAAGGTAAGAAAAAAATGAAAAATTGTTATAATACCAAAATATTTTGTAACACACACACACACACACACACAAAATATATATATGCGCCTCGATGGTGGTGCGGTTAGCATCGCTGACTACGAATCCACCGGCCCCGTTTTCGATTCCTGGTAACGGCAGGCGACGCGTAGCAAACCCAGCTGTTCATCCTTCCATACAATAAAATTGTTTGGTAGATATGGGTAGCCTGGGTAACCTAGTGGTTAAGACGCTGGGCTGCTGATCGGGAGGTCGTGAGATCGAGTCCGGGCGAGTACTTTGTAATTTCTGACTACCCGTACTGGGTCGTGGTTCGGCTTCCATGTTAAGCTGTAGGTCTAAGGCAGAACAACAAACTTGAACTTCGTCAGAATGAACAATTCGGGCAGAAGCAAAACTAAGGTTAACCAAGTTAACCATATATATATATATATATATATATATCTTTTAATTGGCATAAAAACATAATTAATATTTTCACAAAATTACGTGCATGCATGAATAACTTCATATCCTGGTAACATCCTATTCTATTGTATCTAATATACATAACTGTATCTTATTGTATTTATATAAACTAAGCATATACAATACATACTAAAACTTTATATACAACAATACCATATACCTTTATGAATATATTATATAATATATATATATATATATATATATATATTTCAAAAGAATTCAATCTATTCTTTCAGAAAACA